>JAECUM010026324.1:0-24181 GCA_016617855.1 Megalonaias nervosa
TGCATTGTAACAAAATTTAACTGAGTAACTAGATTACATTATTGTAATTGCAAGTTGGTAAAAATGCTTAATCAACTACCCTTAATCAATTTTTTAAAGTATTTTTGTATTCACAATGATGGCACTTTCAAAGATTTCTGAACGCATTTGACACAACCCCTGTACCATGTACATGAAGGCAAATGCACACATGTCCTCATTTCTTTGTTGCGAATAAAACGTTACCGTAACTATTCATACGTAACACATTAAAATGGATAAAATTACAGACATGCCTCAAATATAGTCGGTATATGAACTAAACCCTTCTTTCCAACCAAGTCACCACAGACGTGAGTGCATCTATTTTTAGAAGGAAGGGTTTTCGTAATGTAATCAGTCACTTTATATAGCTTCATTACAACAGTCCATGATAGGACTGCAAATTTATGGTTTATTTGTCTACGTACTTGTATTAATTTTAGGCACTGATTAAATATTATCTGCTTTACAGCTTTTCCGTATTTTTACAAATACGAGTCAAGTCAGAAAACAACTTTGACTTTATAACGCTTCTCGCCACAACACAGCATTGTCTCATACGTTTCTGACCTATATAATTTCATTTTAAAGTTAAATCTTACATAACATAACACCTAGGCTTTGCTTTCTATTAATTGTATATTTTTCTGAATATATTTACCTGATGATTTACGAAAACAGACAGACACAGCGAAGTCCGCCATTTTTTCCCCGTTACTGGTACACTTAGTTTCAAACTAATTTTATGACGAAATAGTGTACAAGAGGCAGTTAAAATATCCAGATCACCTATTTTATTCTTAAAACACAAATTGCTAGTCACATACTATTGTTAAGTTTCGAAACACAAGTTCGCATGTTTTTATCATCAAAGGATAACATCCATAAATCGGATAGTGATAGGGGCCTAGTTGCCACCTTCAGCGGAAAATGGTTATTGGTCAATCAACTATCAAAACACATGCCTGTGAATGTGCAATAGTTTGTTTGTCAGCGTAGTTGATATAAAAACTAGGCCTAGCTACTGATGGCTTGAAGAATACCTTTCGCTACAACACAATACTAGAATATACCTGCCTTAGGCGAATGGGCATCTCAAAAGGTATGATTAGTCAATGGACCGCTAAAAAAAACCCCCACAGGGCAAAGTCGTTATCGCTTTCGCGACAGAAGATGGCGAAGTTTACATATTTTAGGCGACTTAGTCGCCCACTTTGCCTGGTAGCGTGACCCCTGGTACTTAGCGGCAGTGCTAAAAAAAAATCAGAGAAAATTACGCAGCATTCATAGTGATCATTCATGGGATTGAAACTAATTGGTGACAATTATTTTTTTTTTTTAATATAGCACTGTTGTAAGGGGTTTTAAAAAATCTGAAATTCATGTGAATAATGTCTAATCTTAACATTTTATTTACTGAAGAAAAAAAACTCCAATGTGATATTAATTATTTCATCACAGTAGTATTCACAAGTGATAAAACAGAATATGGCATCTGTGGATTGTATACGCTATATCTGCTGAAGTATGGTTTTTATTTTTGAGAAATGAAAATTGACAGGCATAATGTAACAATCATGAGTTCTTTGCAAAAAATCTGGAGATATTATGAGATCAGGAGGTAGGTGTGGAAATACTTCCAAAATTGGGAGGTATTTCTCCAGGCTTGAGAGTTGACAGATATGAACTGTCCAGGCTTGTGTAATTTTAGTCAGTGCTGGAGTTTATTTAAGTCACCAGCCAGGGCCTGTGCCTAAAAAAAATTTCTTTGAGCACTGAGCAGTTCAGATACTTTAATGGACAAAGATTTGGGACAATATTTGTTTGCATCTGCAATTTTTGCATTTCTCTGAATAGTTACTAGCTCTACGAGTTTAGAAATTTATCTGGCCCCAAGTACAAAAACCTCGAACTCTGGGCATTGGACTGACACTTATTTCAAAGACTGTTTAGAATTTGCTCTTAATTGTTATGCCATTATTAGTTGAAAAAAACCCAAACTGAAACATATTCATCAAAAACACATACGGCAAAACTCAATGTTAATGTATGCAGACTCTTTTGGACAAGGTCTACCTAATGGTGTGATCCAGCACAAACCGGATTGAATGTCATGCGCTGTGATGTCACAATGAAAGCTACAGTGTATAACACAAATTTGTACTACCCCGTTATTTGTTCAACAGACCTGACTTCCTTATTTCTTTACTCAATTTAGTACTGAGTAAAAGTCCATTGCAATTAATAATTTTCATCTGGGAGTTTTTTTGATGTCATTTAAGCTACATATCATTCAATAATCAGGATTGGATAGGCTTTGGTTAAAGTATTAAATCCGAGACAACAATTATTATTTATCTTGAATAAATGTGTCAACATGACCACACTGACATACACTTTAGGCACTGACAATATATTAAAAGGTGTCTTATCTGCTTGTGTGCTAAGTTCTGACCTATGCAGCTTCACCTAATGAACATTACAATCACCTGAAGTATGTTCGATTGCTTGTACATTATATAATTTATATTTGCTCCACATAAATGGATCTAATAAACAAGAATTTGCCAACCAAAAAAATTGTGTACAGGACTCAGCTCTTGGAATTTTCATGAGTCCATAAATGAAAAGTATGCATGCCTATTTCTACAAGAACCCTGAGAATTGACCAAAACTTATGCTTTCTCTATATCCTTAATGCTTCCTGCATTAAATTTAGAAAATATTTTATTTAAGAAACGTAAATGCACCTACGTGACGACCTCGACCTACTCTTTAAACTACTTTAATGTTTCGTAGTTTACAATCTGCTTTCTGGTTTCTTTTAGAAAATGACGCAACGCACTATGCAATCCATGGTCAGCGTCGCCGACTGATGATTATGGTTGTAGGTTTTGCTAGTAACTATTAGTTTGAATGGAGATCACAAAAGATACAATATAGAAAGTAAACGATTAAAACGAAAGCGAACTGACTTATAATGTTATTCTCTTTTTACGATACAGAAATTGTAAATATACGAATATATTGTACTGTAAGCTATTCGAGTACTGATTTTCTATTCCAATTCATCGCGAGAAAGAATTATAATTTTGGTTATTCGTTTCAGCTGTACTAATTTTATAAGTTAAATATAACAAGCCTTTTTCTTAGGAAACCTTATACTTGTAAATTTCTACAAATAGTAAAGTATGAGCAATTTACCTATAAAGTTCAAATTTTACTTTCCGTCGCAAGGTGACTTCTGCTACAACGTGCCCTACCCGTGTACTAACCGGTGTAAGAGTACTTTTTGCGCGATATTTGATCTTAAAGTTATAAAATCTCTCCAATAGCAGTCATCATTATACAGTCTTTCCGATAGCAATCATCATTAAACAAATGTCTCATTACTTTAAAATTCTTAATATTTTTAAGTGTTTCCACCACTCCTCATAATACAATAAATATAATTAATACTTCTTCGTATGAGAGGAGAATGTTATAACCTCACTGAATACATTGACAGACTGTAACCTTCCATTACTTGGAAGAAACTATTATCGAACGGAAGTTTTTAGTGTGACATATACCGAAATGTCGATTTGTTCAATACTTTTTTTTATTTCGATTGACATATACCAGGTTGCTGTGAATACCCTCCTCCCCAACCCATTTTAGAAAATTAGGTTCTAATATTATAAATATTTTCCCTTAAGAAAAATGACAACGATTTTCTAATATTGGTAAAAAAAAAAAAATCAGTTTGTTTAAATTTGAAAGATAAACATTTAATAGTTATAAAATAATCTTGATAATGGAAAAATCTGATATTTGTCTGTTACAGCATGCTGATAAGCCTCTGTGAAAAAATTAAAACATTTCTGTTGGTAGATAGATAATGCTTTATTTCTAATATTAAAAATATCATTTTCCAAGATTAGAAAATAACTGTAAGATTAGAAAGTATTATGACTTTCAAATAGTTGACAAACCATTTTTAATAATGAAAGATGGTTTTCTGTTGAGAAAATTATTTCCTAATATTAGCAAATTACTTCCTATGCATGTCTTCATATGAAAAGTGATCACTTTATTTATCAAAATTTAACTTTCTGCTGGACCTTTTTAACACTGAGATTTATACAAAGAGGATTATGTTTAGTAATGTCACGTGTACATATATGTAATTATTTATTTGCACAGAATGAAAACAATTAATTTTTTAACACTTTTCCTGCTTTTCTCTTTTAATTTTTTTATACTCTATTTGCTTTAACTGCACATTGAACTTTTACCTTGACAGATTGGCACTGGACAAATTTTTGTTATAACACCAGATTTACATGGACTTTATGAATGGTTCAAGACATTCATCATATTAGGTTTTTATTTTTGAACTGATTTGATCATTTAATTTTAATTTTAATATTTAATTTAGTTTGATGTTTGTATTGTAATTTTTGTGTTATTCTCTTTGTCTTTTGCTTGTTTTGTCTTTATTTTCTTTTTCTGTTCATCATTTTTCACCCTCACTTATTTCCCTTTTTATTACATTATTTTAGAATGTATATAATCCAAGTGATATGAAATTCACAAATATAATTAATGGAGTTTGCATCATTTACGTTTGGAAAGGAATGACAGCTTTGTTATATTTTAGTCTGTCGATGATTGTAGATCGTGCTTTAAAATAATGATCATTTGTAAACATGATGATTATATGACTAAGTTTTGTCCATGATTGTAAGTTGTAAATGACAAGTTGATATAACCTTTTATATCAGAACAGTCTAGAAACAGATATTTAAGTAGCAAGAGTTCAAGGTCAGTCTTGTTCACAGTTAGACTAGTTGTTTTGTTGGAATGACCATGTGCTAATTAAATTGGGATTAGCATATTAATTGGGAATTATTGTGAACTTATTCAAAGACATTCTGGATTGCATCATTTATGAACACTGGGACAGTCTTCTGTTATGTTCTGTTATGTATATTTAATTGTTTTTATTTGTTGGCTTTTCTTAATGATTATATGTTATATACATTTGTATTTTGTACTTGACCTTGTCCAAAATCAAGTTCACTGTGTACCTAACTAGGTACATTGATTTTGTAAACAACATAATACATAGTTGAAATTTTCTCAGTGATAATAGATTAAATGTTTGGATTATTATCAACGGAAATAAACAAGTCTATTTTAATCTGAGTCTATAACATTAGAACTCATCCGTTGAAAAACCTGTTGTACTTGATGTTTGCCATGTTCTTTATTATAATTTTAGTAATAAACCTTGTCTTGTTGACAACTTAGAATGTTCTAGAAATAAACATTTACCCTCATCCTGGTTCTATTTTTGTGCCTTAGCTTGTTACATAATGTTGCTTACTTCAGAAATTATTCATTCTTGCCTTGATATTCATGAAGTAGTATCAGTATTATTGTTGTGTTCAGTTTCTCATTTGGGTGTAATTATTTCTTAAAATTATTATTCACTGGAAATACAAAATGCTCATTAATAATATTCTTGGTCAGAAACATTAATTTGGAATTGTAGTTAATTCAGACAAGAACATTTCTGGATTATATCATTCTGATACATCAAAAGACTGTTAGTTCATCATTGCAATTCAGGCCATTGGCACATTATCATGCTTAAGACTACAGGAACATCAACACATTAAATATTGGATCTTATTTGGAATACCACTGGAATTTATTTGGAACTTACACCTTTTGGACTTGTGATAAAACTTTTAGGACTATTTTGGGAGTTCTTTTTAAAATTTTCACTTTGTATTCAAAAGGGAAATAAATTATTTGTTGAATTGTACAAAACTTGTTGGTTTTCACTCTTTTCTCTTAATTAGTTTAAGACTATAGAGTCATAACACTTCAAGGCTATTTGAATTCATTCAGAAACATTCTATACTTTCAAATTTGTGATAGAACATTTAGGATTATTTGGGGTATAATTCACAGTACTGTCATTGTCTCTTAAATTTTAACTTTATAACTTACAGGAATAAACTGTTTGTTGATTTTACTTAAATAGTCGGTTTGACTTTTCTTTGTGTTACATAATTTGAGACCTAGAGTCATAACAGTTTACAACAATTTCTAAATGTATATACAGGATGTATATGACAGAAAAATGAATAATGCGACTGGACATACTGCCTGGGCATGCATATGTGCTAAAACCAGATAATTGTATGCATGTTCATTTACATGGTTTCTAAATTTTGTAAATGTTTGCTGGAAGTAAACTAAATTAAGTTAGTTATTAAGTCTATGCAAAAGGTATCAAGAGATAATAATGCTGATAATATTGCATTAAGGTATTTAGAGTTATCTCTGCTTCTATCAATACCACCACTTTACCACTTATTATGCATTTTTAATTTGCATTGTTTGTTAGTGTTTTATTAATTTATTATATGCTATGGGTTATATAATATGTAGCTGACCTGTTCAAAATCAAGTTCACTGTCTACCTGACCAGAATCATTGATTTTTTAAAATTCTGTAAACAACTAGTACATAGCTAATATTTTCTTTATGAGTGTGGGTTTAATATTAAGATTATTATCAATAGAAGTAAACATTTATCTTGGTCTGAGTCACAGACATTGTGTTTACCATGTACTTTATTATAATTTTAGTAATAGAATCTTCTAGAATGGAAGTTTCCATTATGTTATAGTCTTTTTTAGAAACTTATGCTAATTATGAACTAGGTCAAGTAATGGGCTTTACTATCTTGCTTACGGGGAAAATTATTTATTCATGATTTAAGATCTTGAGGCAGAGTCATTTGTTGTGTTCAGTGTTTGATTTGGGGTGGAATTTTTTTATTAAAATAATATATTCACTGGAAATTCAAAGTGCTGAATAATATTCTTGGACAGAGACATTAACTGGGAATTATCGTGAATTTCAACAAGGAAACCTTGGATTATATTACTGTGATTCAACAAAAGACCATTGGCTCATCATTAGAAATCAGGTCATTGGTGCATTAGTACCTGAGAGACTATTGGCCATTATAGGCATATCAACACCTTTAGCATTGGATATCATTTAGAATACCAATAAAGTTTATTCAGAACTTTATTCATTAGGACTTGTATTAGAAATTCTAGGATTATTTGGGATTTAATCTGCTGTACCGTAAATTATTTTTACATTTTCACTTTGTATTCTCGGGAAATAAATTATTTGTTGAATTTTACAAAACTTGTTGGTTTTTGGTCTTTTCTATTGCTTAGTTTAAAACCATTGAGTTGTAATACACTGCATGATACCATTACTCTCATATATGTCGCATTATTATAACATGATACCAAAGGTCATAATAATTTTATTGTTGTATATATCACAAATTGTTATATTTTGAAATAAAAAAAGTACCAAGCTTACAATGATTATTTATGGCCCTCTCCTAAATATACCAGCTGACGTTTAGAATCATCCCAACCCAAATGGTATTGACCTGCATAGCAATGTGAGTATGCGAGTGAAAATTCAGTAAACGGAAGATTTTATTTTGCTCATTTTATTGTTTCACTTTTTTTTCTTCGACTCAATGGGGCCTCTTCTTTGCTGTTTAAATATGAATCATACAGAACACGCGATTTTTATATAGCTCATCTGTTGCCCAACTTATTGTATCCCCGTTCTTCTTTCCGGCATTTAAGGCGGTTTGCGGCCTTTTCCATCCCCTGGACAAGAAAAACGACAGTTATTCGATTAACTCTACCCTCTCGCGCAAATACGAACTTCCGATGGCTTCCTTGGCGCAAAATTCAACATGAGGAAAGCCAAGGTTCCAAAAAATTCATCCGATTATGCAATGAAAGAGAATATTTCATATAAATCTAGGTATAGAAACGTTCACCAGTGTTCTTAGTAATATATTAGCAGAATTAATTTTTTTTTGTATCCAATAACTGTGTAATGAGGTTTCGATGCAATTTAGTCTTCAGTTGAAGTAAAAGGAACGGATTTTCGATCCATGATCTGCTGAGACCCCACTCCACGTTGTGTTTGATTAAGAGTCCCAACATAATTAGTGTATTTTTCATTATTGTGAGAAGAACACTGTTCCAAGAAAATTACTCACAAAATCCCGAGGGCAAGTGGTGGCTTTTGAAGAAGCGCATACCACGTGTAGAAATCTCCTTCGCTAGTTCTTTCAGGCGTATCAAATTTTTTTTTGTTTTGGTGCTACCATAAATAACGTGTCATGCATCTTACATTGTAGGACTACTCCTTCCCCAGACGAATTTATATAGAACTTATATCTCAGCCCTGCATTGTAACTTAAGACGTCAACCCTAATATCCATGATGGGGAGGGGTTGTCTACCTGAACAATCTAAGTTGTTCCAAGGTAAATCGACCCCATAATAATGTTAGTACACCTATATTATTTGCAGACCCTCCTGTTTGTTTTGCATCTCTCTGCCGATTGTGAAAACAAAAGGATCATGATTTCTAATTTCATTGTTGACATGAGGTCCCAAGCACTGTTAACTTATTGGCATTTCAAACCAAATGGAAAGAAAGCTGATAGACTGCTCACTGTTCTTTTTTGGTTTATAGAACAGGCC
This sequence comes from Megalonaias nervosa, assembly GCA_016617855.1. Lineage (NCBI taxonomy): Eukaryota > Metazoa > Mollusca > Bivalvia > Unionida > Unionidae > Megalonaias > Megalonaias nervosa. The sequence continues at coordinate 8,618 of JAECUM010026324.1, forward strand.
ATATAAGTAAAAACCGTTGTATATGTCCAATATTTACAATGTCTAGTTTCAATATTAAACAAATTGAACAAATTAGATGGAACTCATGAGATATAACTCCAATCTTTACAGAAATAATGAAGTTATCAAAGATGGTGAACTATATCACATCAGTTGCTTAAAAAAAATGGGCTTGCTTGTGCAAATATGGTGACCATGTTACTAAAGAATCGATTTGAAATGCCATCAAGTTGACTGTTTGACAACCCATTGCAACAGGTTAGAAGTTATAAATTTAATGAAATCACTCTAAGTTATGCGCATTTGTTATATCTTTGATGCTATTTGTGTTTAAAATCTGTAGGGGTTAAAAGTAAATGGGAGGGTGTGCAAATACTATTCCTCCTTCACAGACTATGTAAAAAAGGTTGCCAGGTGTAATTTACACAGCATATAGTTAGAACGTTTTTAAAATATTGCATACATATCCTTAATCAGTGCAAATAGACATCTTATTTAATACAAGAATTTGAATTTCATGCAGCACATTAAATAGCATTTACTCTACTTTCTTCATATGAATTTTGCTGTTTGATCATCAGCCACATTAATTCATATATTACTAAAGTTTTCAGCAGAGATCACGCTACCAGGCAAAGTGGGCAACTAAGTCGCCTAAAAAATGTAAACTTCACCTTCTTCTGTTAGGAAGACAAAAACGACTTCACCCTGTGACTTTTTTTTTGAAGTACATTGACCATAGTTTTTGAGATACCCCCTCGCCATAGCCAGGTTAGTTCTAGTGTTGTAGCAAAATGTATTCATCAAGCCATCAAGTAGTTAGTGTTGATATCAATTATGCTGACAAACAATTCTTGCACATTCACAGGCATGTGTTTTGATAGCTGATTTACCATTAACCCTTTCTTGAGTGAGTTAGCAACTATCACTGCTCGATTTCTGCATGTTATCCTTGGATGATAAAAACATACAAACTTGTGTTTCGAAACTTTAAGAATAGTATGTAAATAGTAATTTGTGTTTTAAGAACAGAATCTGTGATCTGGATATTTTAACTGCCTCTTGTACACTATTTCATCATAAAATTAGTTTATAAGTGAACCAGTAACGGGGAATAATGGCAGACATTGCTTTGTCTGGGAAGTACTGTGGTTTATTAGATTGTGTGTTTTCGTAAACTATTGGGCATATATGTTCAGAAAAACATACAATTGATGAAAAGCAAAGCCTAGGTATTATGTTATTGAAGATTTAGCCTTAAAATGCAGTTGTGTAGGTCAGAAACATATGGGACAATGCTATCTTGTGAAATTCCCAAGAAGTGCTGTAAGATCAGGGTTTTCTGATTTGGCTCATATTTGTGAAAATACGGAAAAGAAGCAGTGAAGCAGATACTGTTTAACCAATGCCTAAAAATATGTAGTCAAGTAATAAAACCATAAATTTGCAATCCTATTGATGGACTCTTGTAATGAAGTGAGTGGTCACATTATGAAAACCCTCATTCTAAAAATAGATGCACTCACATGTTTGTGTTGATTTGGTTGTAAATAAGGGTTTAGTTCACATACTGACTATAAAGAAGCCATGTCTCTAATTTTATGCATTTTCTTATGTACGAATAGTTATGGTAATGTTTGATCCACAACAAAGAACTTAGGACGAATAGTATGATCTGAAGACACGTGTGCATTTGCCCTCATATACATCATGTACAGGGTACAGGGTTGTTTCAAATGTGTTTAGAAATCTTTCAAGTGTCACTATTGTGAACCTTTATAAAGTAAAAAAATCCCACAAAAAACAGTGCTCAAAAAATTTGATAGCCCAACGCCTGGGGCCCCTCTAATTTTAGTTCGGGCCTGTCCTGTATTCCAAGTGAGGTGCCCGTTGGGCTTGTGGAAAAAAAAATAGTTTGCCTGAGGAAAGTTTGATCGCACTGATGAAATGAGTAAATGTACTCTCAGGATGCTGACATACATGCCATAGCACGGCTCAATCTAAATCAGATTACCACTGTCCTATGAAATTGAGGTCTGATTTTAATCAAATGGAAGCTTTGTTAAATATATGATTTTGTACTCCCAAACCCCCTGACACAGTCATGTTTCGAGAAAACACAATTTTGGTAATCTTAAACCTCCCCACCCCCAAAAAACCCCAAACTTTCAGTCTATGCCCGTTACATGTACTATGTATAAATAGTAATCTGTAATGATTGGAATTGATATAAAACTATCCCTTGGGCAGTTTAAATAGCGACAGTTGAAGGAAAAGAGGTTAGGTACAAAATCAGCTTAACATTAACTGGCTGACAATAGCTCGTGAGATGCAGGGATCACGCTGGGCTTCGCCAGTGTCACAAATTGCGATTTTTTATCCTTATCGGTGGCAACATTTACCATCTGATGACGATCTTTTCTGCAACAACATTTTTGGCTGTTAAAAATTGTATATACAGTCTTGGGTTTGGAGTTGAGAAATTTAAGGCACCATGACAGGAAAATCAGCAAACTTGGATCTAAAATTGCACTGGAATATATTGTTACATAAACAAATCCTTTGTTCCTATTGACAAACCATTTTAACACGGCATTGTTATTTCATAATTCGCTTATTCTGATGTCTGGCCTTAGTACTCTGTGCTGTAATATAACCCAAATAGTCATGCTACCTGACTAGCTACAGTTGACCATCTCTGAAAGCAGGAACTGAATTACTATAATCTACCTGACGATGGCAGTTTATTTCCTTTTTAAAAAATGTTGCAGCAAAAAGTTTTGTTGAAACTTCAAAGAAAACTGATTACCTTTGAAGCATCGATTGTTCTGTATATATACTAAGCAAATGAAAAAAATATTTCTGTCTCCATCAATGTTTTACAATTGTTTGATGTTGCTGCAGCAGTAACAAACAGACATTCATTTGGTCCTTCAAAGAGTGCCTTTAGTCATGCCTTCAATAACACATGAACCTTCATCAAAGCAAGCCGAAGACCTTTGATCAAAGAAAATCGGCAACAAACTTAAATAAAAGCACCGTTTCATTTTTCATAGTGATTGGAACATATTTATTGTGCCGTGAAGGTTTCCTGTTTGCAACAAAAAAGTTTATGCTTATGATCACTACCAATGATGGTTTGAAACCCAAATTTAAGTTCCAATATTTTGAAACATTAGATATCTGGCCATCGAGTTAAATGAATGTGAGACATATCGCAAAAATGTTAAACTTTTAATTTGTTCACATGTTTTCATTTCTCTATGAATAGCCTCATCCCCTTGCTAGCCTCAGCATCATGGTAGTTGTCTCTGGCTGACCAAAATCGAGGCCAATTTAAGTACATTTACATGTAGCATGTGAACAACTATATAGCCACATGCTACTAGGATAATAAACATCAGTGAATTGTTAGGGCAGCATGTTTGTTGACTGGGATATAGATCAAACGAGGACAACCATTTGTTATATATACATTTTAGTTGCGTTTTCTAATGGGATTTGAATGATAGTGATACATGAATAATCTAATATATGATCAAATACTCGAAATGGGTCAAAAGTTCACTTCAGAACATTCTAAGTCTGTAAATTATGCTAGACTTTGAACTTGAATATTAGTAAACAACTTTTTGAGAAATGATAAAAGTCAGGTAGGCCATAACTACTCTCTCAGTCACGGACAAAGGTCAAGCACATAATAAATTAAATATACATAACACCTTCCCTCATAAACAAAAAGATTTATACAATAAATATTTGTTACAAATTAGTCAAATATAATAATGAAAAATTACATAGATGTCTTGCGAATGTCATAAAATATGCATAAAGCAATATAGTACTTACATAAATATGAAAGTGCATCTGCAATAAAAAAAACTGTCTTTTCCCTTAATATGCCTAATACCAATTTTGTATTCCTGCAACATCCAACTCCCATCTCAATCTCTTGAGTTTTGTTTTTCATTTTGTGAATGAAAAGTAAGGGGTTGTGAATACTGAATACAATTGGAGACGAAGCTGAACTAGGATGCACTTTAAAATGTGTCTCAAAGCCAAATATTCCTTCTCTATTGTGGAATAATTTTTATGGTGCTTGTTTCATTTTTTTGTTTTTATAGAAAAATAGCAAAAACTGGATGATCCACACCATTTTTATCTTGAATCAATGCTCCACTAACCCTAACATCACATGCATCTACATACATTTTAAATAATTGATTGAAATTTGGAGCTGAAAGAACTGGTGCACTCATAAGTATGGTCTTTAATTTATAAAAGCCTCCTGACATTTGTCAGACCAATGAAACTTGCATTTCTTACTCAACAGATTGATCATTGGCTCAGCAATTATGGAACAAAGCTGAGCAAAGTTTTTGATTATATCTAGCCATACCCAAAAAGGGCATCAGTTTCTTTATATTAGTAGGCACTTGAAATTCAGTGATAAATCTTGACCTTCACTTCTATAGGCTTAACTTGACTGTGCCCCACAATATGTCATAAAATCTACCTTCGAAACAGCAAAACTCACTTTTACCTAAATTAATTGTCAAATTTGCATCACTTGGTCGCTCAAAGAATTTATGAATAGTTCCCAAGTGATTCCAGGTATCATTGTAGATGATTTTGTCATCGATGTAGGCATCACAATTAACCAGGTCCATGTGGCTCTGGAAATCTGGAAAAGTTCTCAAATTTGAAAATTGCTTTTAGTTTTTGAAAATTAATGGGAAAAAAAAAAAAAAAAAAAGACTAAAAAAGTCTTGAAAAAGACTTAAATTCTTGTCATTATGGAAACTGGTATGACCAAAAGAAAAAATGCGTGTTTCCTATTGCACTGGTTGTAAATTTAGGATAAGTAGGTATGTTTATTTTTGTATTAGTTTTTACATTTTAAACACTATATATATTATAATGATCAGCATATATAATTTACTAAGCGTTTCAATTACTGGGCTAAACTGGCTTAGTTAGATGCACAAAACAATTTAGGGATTTTTGTGAAGAAAAAAATTTGTAATTTTTTTTGTTGTTATTTAAACATTAATATATCTAATGTACTAAGCACTTTAAGTACTAGGGTTAACCACCTCAGTTCAATCGCAAATTAATTTTGGGAATTTATTTATTTATTTATTTTTTTCTACCTGAGGGGAAAATAGTGCTGTAGTTGGCAATGAAAAACAGGTATAGTCAGCAGACTGGAAACATGCATATTTTTTGCCTTACCTAACTGATCATTTATGTTTGGGAGAAGTTTAATTCTGAGTTCTTTGGAACTTACAGTAGAATGCAACCTCACAAAGTTTATGGTTCTACTTTTGTAGTCTTAACTTTTTATATAATGTTGTTTACTTAGAAATTACTTATTCATGCATTTAACATCTGAGGCAAGAAATTACTTATTCATGCATTTAACATCTGAGGCAGAATCAGTCTTACTGTTGTGTTCAGTATTTCGTTGGAATTAAAAGACTTAGCACATCTCCATGTACTTGGTTCAATGAAATCATTTTGTCCAGCAAGTACTGAATTTCTTTTTTCAAGCATTCTTGCTCGGGAGGATTCTTCCTGTGAGAACGCTGTTTCACAGGTGTAGAATCTATGATCTGAATATCATGATAGATTGTATTCGTTTGTGTAGGAACATCAGGAAAACAAGTGTTCATATTCACTTAATAGTTGTTTTAGTTGACTCTTTTCTTGTGGGGATTTAATGAAGAAATAAAAGTAGGGCTTGAAATATAATGTTCAATTTTCATGCATTTGGTTGATTTTTTGATGTGATTGTTTAGAAAATAGGTGCGAATCTTGCTTCCTAGACTAGACCCTGTGGAATTGTAATTATACCCAAATGTTTAAAATGTAATTTTAATTTAATTGATTACACTTGACAATCTAGGGCTTACTATTGTGGGATTAATGCTTATTTCTAAAAGGCTTAACAGAATGCCTGAAAATCATGCATATTTTCAATTGCTACCTATATTTTTCCATTAAACCCCTTTTTTATTCAGAAAATTGTCCCCTTTTTTCAATTGTACGGTTAAATGTTTGCTCAAAATTTTCAGTTCTAGAATATACCCTAATTTGGATGCCAATTACTGTGATAGAGATGATTAAAATGGCACAGGTTGGTAATACGTCTAGGTAAAGGAAAAAATGGATAATACAAAAATGCTCAATACTTATTTCTTCCAAATATGTTGGCATATTTCTTAATATATATATACTGAAAATGTTTTGCAAAAAATAATCTTGCAGAAAACGAAAGGCCACCAGTCCATTGCAAGGGTCTCAACCAAAGATGACATGGGCTTTTAATCAGCAGCAGACACAAAATTTGCTTGGGGAGATGGGAGTAGAAAATCTTTCCCAGAGTAGCAATGAAAGTTGCAGTTTACCCGACCTTTATTCCTTCAAGACACCAGCCTTTCTCTGGAATTTACAAGATGACAGCTCAAGCTTTCACCTACCCCCTGTACCAGCAGTAAGTAATTGAGTATGAATGACACCATTTTTTTTTTCATTTTTGTCTGATTGGATTGAAAAATAAAATGTGATACTTATGTTGTTCTGTTCAGTTTTGTGTTTCAAAATCTTGTTGATTTCACTCTGTTGATGTCTTGAAGCATCAGATTGATCGGTTTTATTCAGTGCATCTTGTAACGGATATAATACATTTTCCAGTTCAGTGTGTACCAGAAAAAAATCACTTAGGCCAAGGGAAAATGGTTTTTGAAAAAGTAACTTGTTCATTTAAAAATCTACTTTCCTTTAAGAGATTTTAGGTGATATCTTAAAAAGAAACTGACAGTTCCCTTTGGCAAGTAACTTAAAGAAGAGGCCTTTATGCAAGAAATGGACTGGTCTTTTAGCTTCTAGAATACGTCATTTGCTAGAGCATGCAAGCCAAACACTGCATACATAAAATGTACACATAGTCCAACTTCCTGAAAGGTTTGGACCAATGAAACTTCTATTTGAAGAAATATGGGTGGGTCCATTTCCTGAAAAGTTTCACTTTTGGTTCATGGATTACAACTGACATTATATTCAACTGCTCCATAGGCATTTTGGTTAGAACATCCATTGCAGATGCAGGAGGTTGTGGGTTCGAACCCTGGCTGAGTCATACCAAAGACTTATAATAATGGTACTTACAGCTGCCTTGCTTGGCGCTCAGCATTAAGAGGTTTGTGTTAGGACTGGTTGGCCCAGTGTCAGGATAATATGACTGGGTGGGACATGATGCTACAATGTCTGCAGCATGATGCCTCAGTGCTAGGCTTCACTATAAACTGCCACACTGCAGACATCATATAGCTGCCAACTCTCACAATTTTGGCGTGAATTTCATGACTTTCTACAGCAATTCACGGATTCACGACGCATGCAAAAAGAATCATGAATTCCCTAATTCTCAATTATTTTAGATTTTCCCGTTAAGTGGTAGTCGTGATATCAGCAGTTGCTGAAATGGTCTGATACTGCTAGTCACGATATAATCAGAACTATAGCTGATTTGTACAATTGGCCCAATAGTAAGCATTTTAGTGTATTTTAATATATATATATATATATATATATATATATATATATATATATATATATATATATATATATATATATATATATATATATGAGTAGTTTTACAAACGCTTTTGAAAGAAACCAGGGCCTAACCAGAATTTTTCTCCGTGTATGCGCCGCCAACATTGATTTGAATTACTGTTCGGCATCACATCTTGAAATGTCTTCACCACCAAGGAAAAAGAAATGTATTGCACAAAAAGTGAAGTTTAGTTTGGAATGTACCAAAAATTGGCTATGCATTCAGCCATCAAATACAGATATACATCATGCTTTTTGCACACAGTGTGCCACAAATTTTAGCATTGGGCATGGTGGCAGGGACAATCTGAGGAAGCACATTGGTAGCAAAAAGTACATTGAGGTTGGGAAACTACATGAAGACAGCTTTCTCGAGTGTTGGAATTTTTGAGATTGAAAGATTAGAATATATCATAATTTGCTTGAGTTCACAGTTTTCCATGCATGTGCCGACATGACTGATTGTTCACCGTTCGATGTTTCCTCATCTGGATTAATACCATTTCATAATTAAGCTACCCTGCAGTTAAAATGTTTTCACCTCCAAGGAAAAAGATTTGTATTCCACAAAATGTGAAGTATAGATTGGAGTACACCAATATTTGGCATAGCATTCAGCCATCAAACATCGATGTACATTATGCTTTTCGCACAGTAGTGTACAGTGAATTTTACAATTGGGAATGTGCACAAGGGCTGGTATTGTTGCTTACAGTTTACCTGTCATGTACCATGTACTAATATTATATAATACATGTATGGCTGATAAATTGTAAGCAACGATATGAGTCCCTGTGGGCATGTTGCAGAATGATGTGGAAAAGCACACTGCTATAACACCCACAGCAGATTTCAGTTTTGGAGTATTTTAAGCAACCTACTCAAGTCCTGCATGCTACCAATGCTGAAGCATTGTTTGTGAGCTTTCTTGTTAAACATAACCTGTCTTTCTCATTGGAGATCAGCAACAGTGACAGTGAAAGATTATTTCCTATTGTGAGGAAAAATAAGACAAACTTTAGTGCCTCCTTAGGTGCTGAAAATTTGCAACAATTTTAGTCACAAAGGTTAACCAGCAGGCAAGAAGCCTGAACTGATTTGAAAACAAATTTACCATAGCCTGTTTGAGGAAGTTCAAGACTGCCACAGCATCATCATATCATGACAAATAGCATGAAGTTTGTGTATATCAGTAAATTTGGCTGCAAATAAAGTAATACATGTAATCAGTGTAAATAATATGTTTTAGTTTATTTTGGGATTTTCATATAATGCAGTACTGACCATTGAAGTGGATGGAGTTAGTGTCTTGGTATAATTTTTCACTAATTGCATTCAGAATTCACTAATTTTTATCCCACTTTTCACTAATTGTGAGTCTGGAGGGTTGGCAGCTCTGTATATCGATATAACAAAAAAATTGTTAAAGCTGCCTTGCTGATTTTGTGCCAATTTTTCTTTTAATTCTGTTGGCATGTTCAGTTGCTGTTAATGTAAGAGGAGTCATTCCAAATTTGTTCCCTTTGTTCAATTTAAGTACTTTGTAGATCATTTAATAGCTACTTCAGTGCGAAGTTTCTCTGTTGCTTTGTATCTGTTTAAATAATCAAGTTTGAATCTCAATACTTCTTGTGTGTCACTCAGTAAAGAAGTTACAGTTCTGATTGGTGGTTCTTGTTTTACCCTGTACTTGAACAAACAATAACATCCAATCAGAACTGAATGTAACAAATTTCACAGCATGACACACTGGAAGTGCAACCTTCAAATTCAGTCCAAGTGACAAAATGCAGGAGTCAAACATAGAGAACAAACCTGGAATGTCTTCTTTATGTTTATATATTTTTCATTGGCTGGACATGTTAGGTTAAAATAATTAATATGGAATCTGCATATTTGGTGGTGGTGATGGGGCAGATTTTTAATCACATGAGTTATTCACCTTGTGTTAATCTGTAGGGAGAGAGTGGTGTTGTCAGTGGTTTTTCATTTTTTTTCTGATAGAAATAAGTGCATTTGCCCGCTACAGATGTCTCTGATGAATTCTCTATATATGTAGAATAAATTGCAAACAACTAATAATTTTTCATGTCTGCTGTAGATTAAAGTAACTTGTATAGTGTAAGTATTTTTTTGTATGGATTCTTCACTGCTTGTATCGATATGGCTCCGACTGTTAGGTCTTGTCTGACCTGCTGGGTTCTATAACACTTCTGACCATAGGGTTCTCTTCTGGCTTCAGGGTGAAGGGATTCAGTGGTATAATATTTAAAACACTAAGTCATTTTGGCAACTGCTGTTGATATCTAATTATAAATAATTTAAAATTCTGTCCACCTCTCCAAGTACTACACTGGATTTTAGCTATATGATTTTGTGACAAAGCTGTAAAGTCTCATAATATCTATCTCTCCATTATATTGGTTAGGTATTCTATCACTTCTGTTCGGGAGGTTGCGGGTTTGAACCCCAACCGAATCATACCAAAGACTTGTATCTAAATGTAACAATTTTTTGGAAAATTTCTACAGTGTACTTATCAATCCTAATGATCGGTTACCTGGGTACCCGATCAAAGGGAAATTGTATTAAACGTAAACCTGAACTGTTTTGTTGTAGGTTCACACATGCCAACACCCAAGAGAGGTATAAGTGTAATTTATTACTAATATAAGTGGCCAAAAACGCAATCTGAGCATAAAAAGAGCAATCTGTATATAACGTGCCATAATTACATAAAACTTTATGAAAAACATACATATTTATTTTATTTAATGTACATTTACTTTTGCTACTTACCTGTATCTGCAGTTAAAATTTTTGTCACAAATCGGCTAAATCCATGTGGATTAGTAGTTAATAAAAGAGACACAAAAGAAATTGATAAATTATTTATGCATGACACTCACTTCAACTAGTCTACATGTCTACTATAACTTTTTCTAATAGTTGTCAAGTCCATATCCTCGACCTGCCATGGTTCATCCCTTAACAATGGTCCGGTGCAGCATGTTTTTAGGTTTAACAAAATCCCTCACCTCTAACATTTTTCAGTCATATAACATCCAACAGTCACATTGATACTGCCCGTTTTTTTTTTTTTTTTTTCTATCTGGTGCCATTTATTTTCAATTTAGACTGGTCCCCTGTTTAGGTAGTATCAAACTAGAATGAATTTATGACAGTGGTATGGTATCACATTCAAGAATTCTATCTGTTTTCTTGGAACTGTTTCACATAAAATTAATGCAAAAATTACCATATTTACACACATGTTCAATTTTTTATTTGATTTTTTTGCAGTGTTATTCAATGACAAAGATATCCCTTATATTTAAATATTTCAGTGAAAAATTTTGTTCATTTTTTCCTAACAAGGTATAAGAAGTAAATGTTACGATAACCAAGTTTTTGAGTTGCCTTTGCTGTGGCAAAAATATCTGTCTTGGGTTTTCCGCTAATAAAGAGTCCTGTAAACGAACATGTGAACAGTGGCCCTGACTTGAACAGCTAATTCTTACTCCAGGGCCACAAACTTGAGGCAAACATGGCATTAGTTATATTGTGCTTTCTTTTATTTGAATTATAGTAGTTATTTAAATTTTAGCTCGTTTAATATTTCTTAATCATTACTTACTGTCACTGTCGACGAAAGGTATTGACCTAGTTAATGTCATCAGGATCTCGACAGAAGTGTGTTTAAGTTGCGAGAAAAATGACACACGAACCTTGGACAGTCACGAAGTTATGATGGTCTAGCTTTAAACATCAGCATTGATTTTTAAATAAGTCGCGTGAGAAAGGAGAGAAGTGTCCTCCCTTGTATATATACTGCATGTATGACAAGTAAATTATAAGGAACCATACGAGCCGCATTGATGATGAATAAATGTGCACATGACACGAACCTGAAACTGTAATCGTTATTCTGTGTCTCGACCTGAACTTGGAATACTTTTTTTAATGGGTTCTCAGTTGTTCATTTTATTACCCAGGTTATTATTAACAGGCAGGTACCCGAGTAACCAGGTAACTGTTGGGATCTTTACTTATAACAGCTGCCTTGCTAGGCTGTCAGCATTAAGAGAAGAAGTTAGTGTTAGGACTGGTCAGCCTGGTGTCAGGATAATGTGACTGGGTTGGACATCATGCTATATGTCTGCAGCTAGATGCCCCAGTGCTAGATGTAACTATAAACTGCCACTCTGCAGACATTGTAGTGATATGTCTGAAAAATTGTTAAAGCTATGTTAAGAATCCAAAACACACACACACACACTATCACTTCTACAGGGATCGTCCTGGGCTTCGCCAATGTCGCAAATTGTGATTTTGTTCCCTTATTGGCGACAAAATATGCCATCTGGCAATATTTTTGGTGACAGCCTTTTTGGCTGTTTAATTTGTACATACAATCATGGATTTGGAGTGGAGAAATCCAAAGAGACGACGAAAGGAAGCCACAAACGTGGATACGCAATGCACTGGATCTATCTGTTACATAAACAAATCCTTTGTTTATATTGACAAACCCATCTTTACAGTGCGTTGTTACATCATAATCCGCTTATGTTGATATCTGGCTTGAGTACTGTATGCTGTCATGCTACCGGACATTACCTACAATTGACCAACCTCTGAAGACGCGAACAGAAACAGCTACAATTAATTGAACGATGGCTAATCCTTCTGTTTTTTTTTTTTTAAATATACCAATAAAATAGTTTTGCCGAAACTTTAGAGCAAATGATTACCTTTGAAGTAATGATTGCTGTGTATAGATACAAAGCAAATAGAAACAAATCTCAATCAGAATTATATACTGTCAAAAGTGCAACATTATCATGGGTAAACGTAAGTTAGATGTTCCATGTTCATCATCTCATCCTAAGAGTAAGTTAACAAAATTAACAGCATTTGGATTTAGTGCAAATTCATCAGACAACACAGTCACTGAACCTGATGTTATACCTGGCAGTCCAACATCATATACATGTAATGCTGGTAGTAATGCTTCAAGTGCAACACCACATCATGATGAACGGGACAAAAGTTCCCGAAAATTTCTCGACAGCTGGAAACTTGGGCGTCTGTGGCTGAGATATGATACAAAGTTAAAGCAGATGTTCTGTGATATATGTACCAAGGCACAAGTTGTCAATTCGTTTACAACTGGCTGTGATATTTTGAAGGAGTGTGTCACCAAACATGAATCCAGGCAGGGTAAGTAATATATGTTAATTTTGCTCATTGATCTTTTACTTTTGCCGTCAATCCCGTGTTACGACTGCACGAACTTAAACTACGCAACAAGAAATAGCAAAACAAACAAGTTTTGCACAATTGAAATTAATTTATTTCTCAAAATACAGGAGTGAAAGAATTATATTTACTTACATCATGGTGAATGAATTCCTATTTCCTAAAAGTCCTATCAATTCCAATAGTTCCAATAAATCTGAATACGTTCCAACGAAAAATGCCCCTTCTGTGTTGAAGTTTCAGATGTACAGAAAGAATTAATTAATTTCCAAAGAATTCAAATAGTTGTTGAATAAATTTAGTTAATACCGTACAATTATTCTAGCGTGTCATGCAAAAAATAAATCTTTTCAAAAGCCAAGTCGGGAAATTGAATCCGAAAACACGCAGATTGGGACCTACCATTGGGAAGTTTTTTGCAGCATATTTAAGCATCGTTTTCACTAAATATTCTTCGATTTTTTGGGTCCAATACACATGAACTTCTCAAAAAGGACACGCCGTTTCTCCTGGTGGAGTGCGCTATTTACCCCCCCTCCCCGTGCCCCCATTTCATGTTCTATACAATAGCTCAAGGTTAGACTTAAACCTCTTTGACCTACATGAAAGAAACCACCTGTTCTACAGGGAGTGAAAGCACTAGCAATTTATTGACAAATAAACCATGCCTTTTTTGTTATAACTAACAATGCCTAAAATGGGTGTGAATTTATGTTAACAGTTCAAATGTTGTCTGAAGGTACCATACATGCGATAACTATTCCTCACATTTTATATCCCACCTTATTTCCTTATTGTTAAATTGTATATGCATATAACCCTGTTGACTTAATCACAATTTTTTTCAGAATTGTATTTTTTTGGGGGGAGGGGGCACATATGTTCTGTGATATGTTACTTCACTCCTTCTTTTAATTTAATGATGGTGATTAATGGTTATATATACGGTACATTAATGCCAGGTGTTGACTCGTGTCAGTTTCATTGGTGGGAATGGAGATCCTAGTTTGCTTGCCGAGAAAAATTCGACAGCATTCAGTGATCATTCTTGGGATTTAGGAAGCAATTCTCTATATGCAAAGCATATAAAGCGTGGCAAAAATGAATTTCTGAACTACTGTTGATGGAGATGTACTTTGTGAAGCTAGCCATAAAGGGGGGGGGGCATTTAATTACTGAATGCATGAAATCGACGGTCGCATTATACGTCACTTATCTTATATCGCAAAGTACGATCATATGATTTTAGTATAAAAATGTCATTAAAGTTCCTTACAAAACTATTATTTGGAAAATAATATACATAATATAGATTTGTTTAATACCTGATGCTTCTATTTAAAAAAAAAAATGAGCGAGACACTAGATGTCTGAAAGTAGATACTTTACATTTGATAATGCATTTTTTTCAGGTGACAACAGTCATACCTATGCACTAATAGTGATGCGGGATGCAAAGATCATGGTAGTAGCGAAGATGGCTGCTATCAGTAAAAGTACTACTGGTGTCACCTGTCAGCACTGTAGACTGTGAACGTGGATTCAGTAAGATGAACCTCATAAAAACTGACATCAGAAATAAACTTGGCATCTGAACTCTAGAGAATTTATTGAGAATCAGCATGTACAGATGCGAAGAATTAGACTTCGAAACTGCATTCAACAAGTGAGCAGCCCTAAAATCGCGACGGATCATCATGTGACATTCTATAACATTTTAATAGTGCAAAACAGTCATGTAATGATTTATTTTGTAATATTATAGATGTATTGCTTGTTGTCAATAAAGTAATAACTATCCTTTTTCAATTTTCATTGCGTATTACATTAATAGACTTGGTAAAATAATCACTACTTGTTCTGGCGACATTTTTTGAAAATTGGCGACAAAATATTGAGGTTGGCGACAACTTTTTAAAAGCCAGGACCATCCCTGCTTCTATTAAGTCCCCATGTTGTATATCTTTGTCTGTCTTGTGAGTCCTTATATGAAATTTCTCGGTTAAGTTCCATTTCAGATCTCCAATCTTGCAAGTTTTGTTCTCTTTTTTATCCATCAATACATATACTAGATCATGTTCCAACACCCATGTCTCTTACATACAGAATGTTATTGGCTAACCTAAGGATAGCCACCCCCCACAGGCCATACTATGACTGAATAGTGCTGAAACAGATTTGTCATTATGCTAACCCATTTACCTAGATTTGTCATAGCCTTCCAGAATCCCAGAAAGTTGACCTGATATTGATATGTTTTCCAAATTCTAATGTCCATCTTCTGGCTAAATAGAAACTTGACCTGAGGGAGGTAACTACTGTTTATCCTGTCCATTCAAACTTGTATCTTTTAACTTTTTCTCACACTGAAAATACCTTTGGTCAAATGTGCCCACATCCATTTTTATTTTGCACTGCAGAATTTTTATTAATTTAGCTACGGTACAGACATATCCTAAAGTATTATATTATGTATCTGATGTTCTTACATGTAAGATAAAACTTTTTTCTCCAACCAAAATATAAGCCTTTTTCCTTGGAACTACTATATACATGCATCTTAGAGTAACAATATGTCACTACTGCATTTTGCTACTCCATCACACTGTTCTCATTTGTGTGTGTGTCTATATATATATATATATATATATATATATATATATATATATAGATAGAATATAT
>JAECUM010026325.1:0-12500 GCA_016617855.1 Megalonaias nervosa
CTATCTATCTATCGATCTATCTATCTATCTATCTATCTATCTATCTATCTATCTATCGATCGATCGATCGATCTATCTATCTATCTATCTATCTATCTATCAATCTATCTATCTATCAATCTATCTATCTATCTATCTATCTATCTATCTATCAATCTATCTATCTATCTATCTATCTATCTATCTATCTATCTATCGATCTATCTATCTATCTATCTATCTATCTATCGATCTATCTATCTATCTATCTATCTATCTATCGATCGATCGATCTATCTATCTATCTATCTATCTATCTATCTATCTATCTATCAATCTATCTATCTATCAATCTATCTATCTATCTATCTATCTATCTATCTATCAATCTATCTATCTATCTATCTATCTATCTATCTATCTATCTATCTATCTATCTATCTTGTTTCAATTCAGATTAATATGAAGGGGTGGGGAATTCGGATTGATTTAAACATAACTGAGAAAAGCGCGGGGCATAAACTATGCTACAAAATGTAAATTATTCCTACCCTTGTAGAAGAACTGACAGATTTTTATATTGCATGTATCTGTGCTTGTCACTACATGCATTGTGTCGAGCGTTTTGTTCTTATAGTGACTTTTGTTGTGGGCTGAATATGCACTACGGATGTAGAATTTCGATCCAATCCCCATCAGGGATAGAGCTTTGCATGTATATGAGGGTTGAGGCCCAGTGGTGGGGGTGGGGCCTTTGGCTGGCAGTAGAGCTAAACATAACAAGAAATAGTAAGGATATGAAACTATAATGGAAATAGTCGGATATTTGTGTTAAGACTTGAATTCTTGTGTTAACATTGAATAATTGTGTTAACACATTTTGAATACTTGTGTTAACATTTGAATACTTGTGCTATCATTTGAATAATTGTGTTAGCACTTGATTTGTTTGTCTTGAAATCACATTAACTTGATGGTTCTTTCGTGGGAAAATACCACAATGGTTTATGGTAATAATGAGAATTACTGTCAAGAATTTTTAATGGAAACATTCCATAAAGAGCCTCAGGAGCAAATAACAAATATGCACACTGCATTTTTTAAATATTTCTTTTCTTATACATTTCGAATATAACTGATTTTTTATTCATTCCTCTATGGTCTGGTTTCTTACTCAGGTTAGGCCCACACAAAAATCATAATAGCTGTACAGAAGTTTATTGACTATAATTGTTTGTTTTGTATTTGGGGTTTTGCTGCTGGTTTTAACGGTTTAAAACATTATCAGCTACATTATGACAAGAAAATGGAAACCCTCAGCCAAGTGACTTTGCGAAGGACACACCGAGGCATCCAACTCGGACTGATCTAAGCAGGTATATTATACGCGACCATAAGATTGTAAGACAGACGCTCATACAACTGAGCTTGCACGGCTCCCTATAATAATAATAACAATAATAACAAGAGCAACAACAGCAAGAATTGCCAGCATCATCGTTGTCGCACAAAATAATGCGTGTGATTTGTGTGAGTGTGTGTGATTTAGATTTTTAACGTAGCTTTAACAATTTTTCATATTGCTACGATGTCTGCAGTGTGACAGTTTAGTGATGTTTAGCACTGGGGCATCATGCCGCAGACATGTGGCATGATGTCCCACCCAGGCACATTATCCTGACACCAGGCCGATCAGTCCTAACACGAACCTCTTAATGCTGAGCGCCAAGCGAGGCAGCTGTTAGTTCCATTTTTAAAGTCTTTGGTGTGACTCGACCTGGGTTCGAACCCACGACCTCCCGCATCCGAGGCGGACGCTCTAACCACTAGGCCACCGGAGCGGTCAAAATAATGCAGAAAGGGACATCAATATGCACTTCATAACAGTAGGAGTATTCAGTCGCTGAACTTCAACACAAACAATGCAGTCTGACACGATGTCACTGCCTCAATGAATTGTTCAGGAGCTTAATGTCAAATTTTAAACAAAATGAGATAGACACAATCTGGCCTTGAGGTGACGAATTCTCATATCAAGCACATTTCTCTCTTCAGAAATATGACTGTTACTGCTGAATACAAATTCCTAGAATTCTTTGGTTACCATGTACATATTTGCTCCGCTACAAAAGTAGTTCATGATGGTATAGTATGTGTAGGGATACATGTTGGCAAACTTTACATAAATTTGGCAAGGTGTATGACCTCGGGTTATGTAGATCATATAATGAGAGATTAGGAACTTTAACACAATCCCCGACTTAACTGTAAAGTACATCGTCTTTCCTCTGACGAAAAATGACACACACACACAGTATCCTGTAATAGCAATATAAAGTTCAATCCATACAACCCTGATGGAATTACACATTTGATGTGTTAAGAATAGGCAACTACTCTGTTTTTAATAAAGAAGTCCCTTGACAAAATAACTACCAAACGACATTATGGTCCTTTCTCAAAATGGTATGGCATAAGGAGCATTAAAAATCGTTACCTTCGGTTGCGATACATCCATCCATCTATCCATCAGTCCGGACATACGTACGTGCGTACATACATGCATACATACATACATTCAGCTCGTTATAACGCATATGTTCTCTGATATATATAGGCTTGTTAAGAAGTTGGCAGTATAAAGAAGTCTTATGAGATTTTTGAATTCTCAGCAAAAATTCAAAACTTGAAATCGACAGGATGTGGATTCGAATTCTAGCATCGGATCAGCCCAGGTAAGCCACAGTAGTGTGTCTTTTGCCAAGGAATTTTACTCCAATTGTCTCGAACTAAATAACCTACCTGTGTTTGGGTGCTTTAAAACTCTAAAACCAACCTTAAGTTTTGATTCCATCACTATCTGGAATGATTCTATGTTGTAATGAGCTATCGAACATTGATGATATAAACCATCATTTGTTGTTAATTTTATTCATTATCACAATAAAATTAACCATGGATTTTGCCGCATTTAAGAGTCGGGACACAGATGACGTCATTGTGACGCATTAGATTACAAGAACAAGCGAATAACATGGGCTACACGTAAAATCGTATGCGTGATTAAACGAGATATGTTAGTCATTGTTGCATGACCCAGTCATAATTGACTAAATTAATGTAATCAATCTGAAATAAACGGAAAATAAATGCACGAGAATAGAAGTGGAATATTTAGTATCCGACGATAATAGAGAATAATATTGATCTTCGAAGTTAATAGTGTTCGTCTGTAGTTGCTGCTAATTTCACACGGTTCAAGTATAGACAAGGCGACAGCTGTCAGCAGCTTGGAACCTCATTGCCTCTTACTTTCAAACAGGGACTGGTGATTGTTTACGAAAATATTTATAATCTTTTTTCATTTTTAGAATGTGATTTAACAAAATACACTTAAATAACCCATTATGTCAAGGGAAATAAATCTGTCTAACACGTTCAATGATAGTCGAAAAATGGAGTTATTACCCTTACGATATCTTTGTGCTGAGAAATAAAACGTGCGTGATTTGGATTTTTAACGTAGCTTTAACAATTTTAGTGCTGAGAAAGATAAAGGACTCACGATACTAATTCAGTTCCATAGTAAACCTATGCAACGCTATGATATTAAAACTTCAATAACTTTAACTTTTTTGAGTGCTCATGATCAAGCCTATATTTATCAGTATAGATGAAACCTGGATGACGGCTTCTGTGTAAAGGAAAATATACGAGCCGCGGCATTTTCTGGACCTGCATATGTCTGAAACATGTGCTTTCAATTCCACACCAAAGTGTCAGGTGCTAATTTTAGTAATGAGTGTTCCAAACTCGAGACTGTTAAAGGACTGAAATTCCATCAATAAAGCAATGTCTCTATTTTTTTTTCACCTTCAACTAGGATAAGGTCTTAAAAGGTTCTTTTTCCTAAAACGTAACTTACATTATTAACCAATCCTGGCCAGCCAAACCCATATATACTCTATTTTATGTTCATCCATTTTCCAGGCTGGTTCCCATTTATCCATACAATTAGTACCGTGTGTCCTATAGCAAAGGCCGACACAAATCCGATTGTAATTTTATCTCTTTCGACCACAATATTGTGCCATGTGAACAAAAGTAGTTTCGAATATAGTTTACTGTGGCTACGAATTACATTAAAGGTTTCTTTCTCGTCTTGATAGAAATCGTCGATGAAGTTCCAATCGATATCCAATGGCAATGAATATAGTATTATCGTAGTTTATTTTTCAATATGTGGCGGGTTGGCTCGAGGGTGTTCCGCTCGATCTGCTGCTCTGACACGTACCTGATTTCATCATATACAACAGCGTGTAACACATTCACGACGTCATAAATTCAACCGTTTCCTGCAGATTGCAATGAACTCGTCTGTTTGTACGTAAAAGTTCATTGATCAGGGCTGCCGATTAGTCTAGTACCCTGACCTTTTTTTCCACTCTTTCCTGTTTCCAATGACGTCAGGCAGTTGCCAACAACAACAACAAAAACAACAACAACAACAACAACAACAACAATACTAATACTACTACTACTACTACTACTACTAATAATAATAATAATAATAAGGAGACAAAATGTTTCATTATTTTTCTAGGTGACATGCTTCTCGCATGACAATGATGTCAAACACAAGCAGAATGAAGGCTTTGGTACCAGACAATTATGTCGAGAGGTTAAATTCGCCTAACATCGGCAGAGTTCACTTGGTGCATTTCAGTAATGTTCTTATTACATGTATATTGGGGAGTTAGTTTCAGTATAAATCGAGCATTCGCCTTTTAGGTCCGAATTATAAAAGAACATTACAAGAACCGACCCTGATGTCGCTAACATATTTTTAAGTTTATGTGTTTGTTCCTGCAATTTCATTAGACACAATTAAATCCTATCTTTAAGTTTGAACAATGAAATGTCTTAAATCTAAACTTGGGATCGTAGATGCTCTTAAACTTTCCTGAGCATTCCGACTGGATGGTCCCCTTGATAAATGTGTTTTGGTGCTTTGTATATAAAGTGCACCAATATTAATTCTGAACTTTGGCTAATTATAGTAAATTGCAAGGCTAACTTCACATCCTGGGTTCATTTTATTACGTCATCAGGTATGAGACCGTTTTGGTTTCTAGGATTTAGAACTGAGATCGATACTCTTCGTGAAATGTATATCTACGTTTAACCCGTGAGACAATTTTATTTGGTCTTATTTATTTTTAACCCAATTAATACGTTTTGATGATGTGATGCCATGGAAAATCCTGGAAGAATGCGATTTTGTATAATACGTTTTTAACCTTGTTGAGGATTTGAACCTCCTGTACGTTTATTCGGACGGGTTTAGTTTCATAACATTTAGAAATACCGTTGGGTATAATATCTGCCCGTCCGTTCATACGTTCTCTAGTATGTCAGCAAACATAAATCATTCTTTAATTGGCGGGTTGAAATGTATCACGCTTGGTACATTTCGTACCAGGATGTATCTATGTGCAATAGATGTTTTAAGTCTTCGACTTTATCTCCTTAAGAAGAAATGGAATGGTGGGTCAAAGGTCAAACATTCCAACACTTTTAATTACAGTGATGTTTTTAACAACATTTTTTTTTTTTTCTTCACCAAACATGTATGTAAACGATATCTGGTTATGACGTCCAGGTCGCTGTCCAAAGGGGTGGAGGTTGCTTGCAAGGAGCACCGGGATGATAGTAGAGGCTCTGAACGAAGGTGCTTCAAATCAGGAATTATATAATATTAAACTTGGAGATTTTGCGATAGACAGTCATTAAAGGCGTGCAAGTTGTTTCATTACAATTTTCTGCGGTTTATCACCATTCTATTACCATCAATATTCCTTTTATATTAAACAGTGAGAGTTTAATAATAATAATAATAATAATAATAATAATAATAATAACAATAATAATAATGATGATGATAATAATAATAATAATAATAACAACAACAACAATAATAATAATAACAGTGAATCTAAAAAATAGTTCAGTTTAATCTAAACAAAAGTGCTCGTAATAAAATTAAACTTTGCGTCAGCAATCCTTGTTGCAATTCCCAATTTATACTCGCAGTCTGATTTTCTTTCCAATCGTCTATCCCTCTTGATATTTTGCGAATATTTTATTTAAACGCGAATGTATGTGACGAGATTTGTATCTTATGTCTGTTCATGGGGGAAAATCTGTGTGCATTTTTAAAGCAGTGCTACCCCCCACCAAACCCCCACCGCAGCCATGCTTCCCTCTCTCTATCTCTACATAACCATGCACGTCTTCTAGACGGTGCCAGTTTAATCTCTATTTAATCTATCTGTACGAATGTTTTATCTTTCTAAAACTCGTCAAAATAAATTTTGATTTCATTAACTTTGGAAATTAAACTTTTCACAATCCCTGTGTAAGTTTGATTTGGTCTGGAAAGATAAGTGGGGCAAATTGCAAGAAGCATTATGCGTATTTGTTGTATCTAGCGCCGCACGGTCGCTAAAGCCGAATACTTTAGATACCTTTTGTATCACTTCTTTGCACATGCCAATATGTAATTCTGGTGCCAGCAGAAAACGGATGCGATGACAAATTCGAGTAAACAATTTATATTTGATGTTATATTCTTTAATACGTGGAATTAACAGTTGCTACTTTACTTGTTTTGGAGATAAACGTCGAGTCGACACTGCATACTTCATTTAAGACACTGTGTAAAAATGTGTACGCTACCTGCTCCAAGAAAATTCGTTATCGATAGCATTTTCTCATAACTATCATATTTTTTGAAGATGGTACAGTGAAGTTCCTTTCAAGCACATGAAAAAAAATCAACTTCTTTATCTCATCGTGACGATGATGACGACGATGACGACGATGACGACGAAGAGGATTACGGTGATGATAAAAACAGATGATCTGATTGGACTCAGCAACCTGTTTTATTTTTATTCGAATCTGGGAGCAGCGGTAGCATAGTAAGATGAACTTCGGACTCGTAATCGAAGGGTCGCGGGCTCGATACCCACCCAGGCCAGTCTTGGTTACCTGCCTCGGTATATCCTTCGGAAAGGCACTTAGCTCCCATTTACTCGGCATGATATATCACATTATATGTTAAAAGTGCTTTTAAAAAAAAAAAACATTATCACCCCCATCCCCACCCCCAATTCATTTCAAATCTAAATGTAATCCTTCGGCGTGTATTGTTCTAGATCTTTACCGATTTTCTGAAATCCGGAAGTAAACGAAAACAGATTGAGTTGCTGGCCAAAATTACATAGATAGAGATAGAAAAACAGAAAGACTGACATACATTAAACAGACAGACATAAAGAC
Organism: Megalonaias nervosa; assembly: GCA_016617855.1. Classification (NCBI taxonomy): domain Eukaryota; kingdom Metazoa; phylum Mollusca; class Bivalvia; order Unionida; family Unionidae; genus Megalonaias; species Megalonaias nervosa. Next base: position 7,324 of record JAECUM010026325.1, read on the forward strand.
ACATCGAAAAGTTACCATTAATTTTCTTAGAAGGTTAAATACTATAAAGAATGAAGAAGCATTTTATGGCAAACTTTGGCTTAATAAGAGTTAATCCATCAGACATTAGATCTCTCCTGTAGCACCTTCAGAAATAATGCAGTGACTGGCAGATTAAGCCTTGTTTTCACACTTCCTGGCATCGATTTTCGGTGATGAAGACACGCAAAGTTATGATTTACTCTGTTTGACATCAATATTTAATGATTATTTTACCCCAATCAATAAAATATACTTTATTCTACCTAGAAACCGACCCCAATTAATAAAATTTATTTTATTCTATCTAGCAACCGACCCCAATCAATAAAATTTATTTTATTCTACCTAGCAACCGACTCCGGATAAGGATGCTAAATTAAAAATATGTTCTTGCCTTCACGAAATTAAATTTTGATGTGATGGATTTTGAGAGAGAGAGAGAGAGAGAGAGAGAGAGAGAGAGAGAGAGAGAGAGAGACAGACAGACAGACAGACAGACAGACATAAAGAGTCAGAGTCATAGTTTAAAGTGTGGCGATCTATTATTATTATTATTATTATTATTATTATTATTATTATTATTATTATTATTGTTATTATTATTATTATTATTATTATTATTATTATATGCCTCAATAGAATTCTGCCATATGTAGCGATTTCGCTGTCAACGGGTGCTGACACGGTACAGCGTTCTAATGGGTGATAGTAGCGGATAGGAAGGCGATAAGAACTAATTTATTGCTCCTCTTTCGAAATGCTGTCTGAGTGTAGCGAAACATCTGTCACATTACTGCCTGATACGGGAGATACGCATCTACACTCCTCTGATTACAGACGTTTGAGATACGTACCAAGATAAATGGGACAAAATAGAAAGTAGGTTGTGCAGTATTTATTTATTTATTTATTTATTTGGTCAAGCTTGTGATTTACTCGTGAAGATTTGTGATTTTATATTTTATTTCAGGGCAAAATCATGAAACATAATCACTGAATCTTTAAACGTTTCTTAGATTTCTTAACTTCGAGAATGGACAGTTAAACGTACTTAGAATGGATAATATTCTCAGCTTCTAAATGTGAGCTATACGTATTTTAACCGGAATAGGAGTGGCTGGAACTCTCCGAACTCCACCTGAACCCATCACTCATGCTCTAGCAACCTCAGGGATCTAAATCTCTAGGAAACGTTGCTGTGTAAATAACCGCCTAATTTTTTTTTTTCTTTCAGCAAAGTGAAGAATGTAGTTTAGATTTTACGACAAGCGGATTGTACCATGTAGTCATAGTTATATAATTCACGTTATCACCGATATTATCAACTCGTAAGTCATTTATATTTCGCATTGTTATCATCAATATTATCGACTAAGAAGTCATTTATCTTTCACAATGGAATGTTGTATACCTGGCATTTACGGTATAGCTTTTTGGACTTGGACTATACTATCCTCAAACTAAACCATGTTAAGACAACGGTTTTGAAGGAAAACTATGATTTGTGGCATGGATGCGCGTTTTAGTCCATAATTATGTTGTTGAAATTAAAATGATTTAGATTTACATATGAACAAGTGACCAGTGAGCATAGCCGACTTATCAAAATGATTTCTCTTATTGGAAACCAGGCTTCTATCTTGTTATTCGAGCTATCGACATGAATAATTCACATATCTTGCTAGTATAGAAAACATGGTACCGGTATTAGATGTTGTATTGTTGTGTATGCCAGAAAAAGGCAAGAAAAGCAAGGCAGAAAGGTGAAACTGTGACTTAAAATTTGTCTCCAGTATATTCATCTGATTTATAAAACACCTGTTTTACTTCTCTGCTCCGGATGATTTTATTTTTTTAACTCTCTGAGGTTTTTTCTTTTTTTTTTCTGCTTAAGACTAGTTCATTTTCTTCGGGGGTGGGGGGTGGGTAATAAACTTTGTTTAATGCGAAAACTCTTAGTTAAGGAGAAATTTGTATTTATTCAATATTTTAGTATTCATAAGAATAAGACCAAAAAGTATTTAAACCTAAAAGCTAAAACTATACTGACTAAACAACGTATCAAACTTCCACATCAACAAAACACATCTTGAAATCTATAAATAACGTGCTGCAAGGAAATAAAATTTCACCATTGAATTATATTCCGAACATTCTCATTCATATATAAAATATTGAACATATTTTAACATTTGGATAAATAGCATTATTTACGCTACTATGCTTATTTTACCATGGCACAATAAAATTATCCATTTATTTCCTTGCTATCGTCTGCTTGTATTTTGCGCTGAACTACAGACTCGAGGTTGTTCGGATCTTGCCTTTCGGTCAATGGTGAAATCCAAGACTATCCGAATGCAAACGGCACTTCCGGGGCCATTATTTGTCCAGACGTCAAAATCGGCGAACAATTATTACATTTCTCGAAAATGTCACAAACTGAACGAAGTGTGTCGAGCTGTTTTGAAAATTGAACTATTCTTGATTACGACTGGCTTAAGTTGGAAATTAGCAGACGCAATAAGGATAAACTAGCAGGGTTGGAGCTACTGAGGGGTGCGGACTCGCGTCTTCCCTTGTGTTATATTGTTTCAGGGTAGACCCCCCCCCCATCCCTTGATTCATGGACGGATACCCCTAATTTTCTTTGTAATGAACCCCTTTGGCCATGGCTATATTTGATAGACCTTATTTCTCAAGAATGAGTGTCAGAATCATATGCATTTTGCACACGACACGTATTTGTAATGCAAGCAGGAAGCCCCTGCTGAAACCAAACCACTAATTAATCAGCGATCTAATTTACCCAACAAACAAAGGCATGGACGGATGAAAAAATAAACAAACTAATGAAAGAACATGTCTGATTAAGAGCAAGAGGCCGCAATAAGGTAGAAACAGATCAAGAGATGGAGAAAAATAACTATTAAAACATTCCATATTTTCAGAATATTTAGTTTATGCTCACTGTTTATAATGACCTGTTAAAGGCCGAGAAAAAAAAAACAAAAACGATCGGTTGAAATATATGCTACACACGAACTGATGGAACATATTTAATGAACCGTATAAAACAAGGCATAATAAGAAAGTGTCTGTCTACTGGACATTCTAGTGGCCAGTCTAGTAGTCAATGTTGTTGTCAATCTAGTGGCCAATCTTTCTGTGAACTGAATAGCGAACTTATTACCCTCCCTATAAACCCAATTAATACTGACAGGTGGTTAAAGGTCTTCGTTAGTCAGCTTTCTCGCGATTAAATGGCAGCACAGGAAACGTGGTTCATATCATTCGGATTAACAATAATCCTAACCTACCACAACGTTGAAGAGCCAGACATTGCCTTCATTTCTATGATTTTACAGTAAATGAAAGTAAATCTTGTGCTAATAATAGTCAGAGTATTTCTTTGTATTTGACTTCCTGTCTGTCTTTTCTTAAATCTGTGTATTGTAAGGAACGGTTTTATTTAGAAAAAAATTAAGCAAGTGTCCTTGCCCTCAGAATAGTTTTCCTATCAAGAATGTAATTTTCATGTTTGCAGGTCTCATTTTTATAAGGGAAATGATCTCACAATAAATAAATGTAAAAGATCAAATGCGCTGTAGATCCTATACGTGTTTAATTTTCACATCTGTCGTGTGATGTTATACCCTCACAAATGAATTGTTTTCTTCATTTTGAAATTACATTTTTATTAACCAATTAACGATATCAAGTAATTAATTTCAAAAGCTTGATTTTAAAATATATTTTATACCACCCTATAAGTGGCATGATCTTCAAGCATTAATTTCAAATATTGTGTTTCTTTATACAGACGATGATGATTGGTAATGGTGGAAATGATGGCACAATTTAAAAAAAAAAAAAATGGCTCCACAAATGTATTCATTCTCTTTAAATTGTGGTTTAACAATGAAAAATTCACAAGAAAACACTTTAAGATTAATTTGGACCAATTACGACAGTCCTGAGGTAAATATCTCTTAACGATTTTGACATCAGTGACTGAATAGTTTAATTTTCATAACACTCGATTAATTTGATGAAAAGTTTTGTGATTTAAATTCAGATTAGTTCATTTTAGCGTCTTCAATGAAGAAATAATAATGATAATAATAATAAAACTTCATGATTACGATGACGATAGAGATGTTATTGAACTCATCGCTAAAAGTTTTCATTAATGTTATAAAAATACCAGATATTAAATATATAACGATGATTACAACAGAACCAGAAACAGTTCTTATCTATTTTTTCTCATTTACATTTTCATCTATTGCATGTAAGCATCGTAAGAATGCAAGTTTTAAGGCAGAAAGAAACCATTTAAGTTCACGACTTTACTGTCTATCAAGTAAGGGGAAATAATAGACACCAATGTACGCATTAATTCTCATTGAAACATTGTCTATATTTGTCACTGAAGTTTATACTAATATGCTTTACCTCTACAGTAAATTACTGCACGGCAAAATAAGTTTCTTCTTGGAGAAAACAAATACCGAAACAAAAATAGAGGCGTGCTAAAAGGCACACAATTGAATTTGTTGGATCCTGCTTTACTGGTGGCGCTTCATATCGGATTCTATGCGAAGCAACGGACTCGGATGGCACATTGGGTGTACAGTTTCACCATTCAAGCATTGTGTTAGGTAGTCTGAAAATGCTGTTGTAAATTTCTAGTGAGGAGCCGAGGAACGTCTCAAAAGGAAGTTTGTTTTTTCTCATTGGAAAAGCTAACTGATTAATTGTTTGGTCGTCTTTTTCGGTGGTTTGTTTTATCTGGCAATAATCATAGCAAAATATGATCTGAGAAGAAACTAGAAAATTGGTCTAGCTGTAACGAAACATGCTTTTATTACGAATCCTCGTGTATAATGAAACCTTTATTAACCCGGAGAGAGAGAGAGAGAGAGAGAGAGAGAGAGAGAGAGAGAGAGAGCAATTCATTGTAAAGAACTATGCACAATGAATCCCGAACGGTTTATTGTAGCGAGGACTATTTGTTATACACTACTTGTTGTATACTGTCACATTTTAACGTTATAAGTAAATACCTCAGATGGGGCGATAAACGGTACTTGTCAGTAATATAAAATTCAGACATAAAAGCTCCTCAAACACAAATGTACACTACCACCCTG
>JAECUM010026325.1:15000-52672 GCA_016617855.1 Megalonaias nervosa
CTTTCGGCATCAGCTTCTACAAAGTTCTTTTTTCAATCTTGATTTTCCATTGTCATTGTTGTTGTCGTTTATTATCATTATCGTCATCATCATTGCTATCGTCGTTTCATTCTTCTCTATTGTTAGCGGTCTTTAGCTAGAACTTTTCGCTTATGCTCCGGCAAACACTTACACAGCAAACCGTGCATTATCGCCATATTTTTCTTACTTTTGTCAATACTAGAGCGTAAGGAGCATTACAATATATTGACGTCACTAATCATGGACGTAACGTTACTAATTAATGAGAGCAGCGACAAGCTTTGACGCTTCATGCATTGCCTAACAACGGCGCCCTTGGAAACCACGCATATTTTGTTATGCTGTTAATCGATCAGGATACTGAAATTGGAGAGCTAAAGCAATTAACCTGTGCTGAGAATATCACAAAATCGGTTTTCAATTTTCAAACATCACATCAGAACTTATCCGGATATTGGTTACCGTAAAACAGTTTTCCTGATCTGAATAGCAACTTCTGAATTTTGCAGTGTTAAATAATTCTCATGGTGATGTAAAATCACGGTTTTCAACAATAATGATAAAACTTGCCTGTAATGGCATCTCTGACGATTCAAAATTGTATGCAATTTTGTATTTGTTATGAAGAGAAAATATTCGACAACTTCAAAAGGTTCGTATTTCTTTATACCTTCTTACCTCCTTCCTCCTCGCCGCAGTGCCTACCATGAGAACTGTATACCCGCCACCCAGAGGGTCACAGCCCCACCCATAGAGACCAAAAGGCCAGACGGAGACTTCAGCAAGTGTGACAGGGTCACTCTTGACAAGATATGGAAACAGAGTGTAGACGGCGAGAAACGATGTGTAAAAAACTGGTAAATACGAGAGTTGTTTTTTTTTCTTAAGTTTAATGACATATATTGAACAGTTAAACTCAGATTTTACTACCTTCCTTTATCATAAAATATAGGTTCTTACGTGCGTCTTACCTGTTGTCATTAGTACCAACAAACTTGATCTATATGAACGATAATTTATTTCATAATACAGTTGGCTTTGCTACCTGCAAAAGTAAAGGTACGTACATGTTGAATGCGGCATTCACGTATGTTTGTGTATATTTCCATTAAAATATAAAGCAAAATCGAATTAACACCATAAGGTTAAGCTCAACCAATTTGTATGTATCAACATGTTTTTTATATTGGAAAACATTATCTGGAGTTTTATTTTATTTCATTAGCTTGCAATTCAATGACTTTAAATTTTTGCACCCATTTTTATTGTAAATTCAATTTAACAATATATACTTTGAAACAAATAGATCCATAATTTTTATATTACGTCATCAATGATTTTTTGTTTTCAATCAGTGAGAAACCACTTTTTGAATTAATGTTCCTGCTCAGTTAAAATCGTGATTTACTCGGTGTTCATCTCTTCATGTCGAAGGGTTATTATTTTAATGATAATGAAGGACACATTCTCATAAAATGAAAATGTATTATTTTAGGTGTAATTATTGCAAATACCAAGTTAATATGTATTTCCACGGTTAAGTTTCGAGAATAGCACAGTAAGAGTCAAGTATGTCAGATGTTTTCACTAATCGGAGAAAGGATTTTATACGTATGCCATAATCGTGAACAGTGTCTTTCTGTTTTTGTTTCCAGGGAAACAAATTGGGGTTTTCTAGCTGATTTTGATTCCAAGGTAAGATCTGTTACATGATTACGCTTCTAACTCCTCAGTTTTCGATCCCCACCCCACCCCACCCCCAAAAAACGTTTCGTCTGCTCGGGTACCGGAAGTAGGACTGTGCAAGTCCAGGCATATCCTACATGAATTTGATGTGTAGTTCTACATTCACCAAACGTTAAGAGCTTTTCTTAGTTGTTAGACTTGATCAGTTTTTATAACGTATTTAAAGTATACGGCAAATTTTACGCAAGACTTTTAGAATAACCGTTTATCTTTATAAAATATAAGAACGATGTGGACAAAATCTTCTGTCTGTCTCAGTCTCAATGCATTGCTAACACCGACCACGCAGGTGGTTGTAAATACAAACTGTAAGTCACACATTTAATGCATGACTGTGTCAATAATTCACACACAAAAATGTTGAATAGAATTTATAATTGACAAGTACATACATATCGTCACGTGTTAACATCAACAAAGGAATGGGCCACACTATGCAGGGATTGGTTTCTGATGCGTACCTTTACCAAACAGCAATGCCTCCTTGAAAGAATCTTTTCAACTGACCAGATTTTTTTTTTTTTATATAGAATCTAGAGATCAAAGATGGTCACATTAAGCTTAGTTTGAATCGGGCGAGATTAAAGAGAAATTAATTTAGATCGTATGTCAGTGTGTCGATTATATTTCAACTGGGGCGTTGTAAAAATGAAATATTTAAATGCAAATCTGATCCTGACAGATTTTCTTGACTTTTTCCTACTTTATTTACAAAGTGGTGAGCGTATCATTCAGCGATAAATAAAGTTAATATTTGTCCTGTGCTTAATTTCAAGAATGAAAGAAATGTACCTCTATAATTACTGGTATTCTATGACATTGTTTTTTCTTGTTCAAGGAGGGGGATTATGGGAATGCCGATATATCTTATTCAATATATTATATAAAGATTTTATTTGGATATTTCACCATAATTTAATTATTTCCTCACTCCAAGTACAGAGGGGTGCCATGTCCTTCCGTCCATTCCAGTTTAGCTAGTTTAGAGGATTTTATAGAAACAACTTGGCCTTAACAAATACAAATTTTGAAGACACCTTTCCATGTATATACGATCTTCACGTTATTCACATGGTTTTTGCACCGTTAGACATTGTATTAACTTTGCCAGCAAAATTATTGAATAAAACAAATAATAAGGGAATTGAAAGCTCGTTGACTTTATTACATTTCTACGCCATTTAAAGGAATTTTGCAAAATTTTCTCCAGGCTTTAAACATGTGTCTAGTTTGTATGTATAAAAAAAAATTATTAGTATGCATTTCACTTGGATAGTTTAATAATGTAATATGCGTATGTACATGACCTGATTAGATTTGTATGCCATTTAAAGTTTATTCAGTCATTTAATCTTCGACTCAGACTTTTGGTCTCTAGGAGGGGTGTATTTTTTATTTTTTTTTATTACAATTATTCATTGAGCAATATAATTAATTTATTTCATGTCTGCAATCTTTCCATAAATTTAATCTAGCATTGTTTAAACTTGCCAGTTATGCTATCTTTTTGTTCTCGGATTAGGAAATTCATTTGCTTTTGAAATACCAAGTTAACTTTTATTTTCTTGTAAACGTAGAATTTACAAATGAAAATGAGCTATATTTTTGTTTCTTTGTACTCCATGCATAAATAAAAGTTCACTTGATAATAATACTAAATATAAATTCACTTTCAGATGAAAGAGGTGGGTAAGATCCCGGACTATAAAATCAATAACTGCTTTTGTAATCCGGGTATTCATTGGCATTAGATTAATTGTAAACGTGTGTAAAAAATGCTTTATGCAGTTGAATTTTATGCTAACATTTTGCGAATGTATCGAGTTAAATACTAGATGAAAAGTAAATAAATAAATAAATAAATAAATAAATAACGCTAAAGGCATGTAAGGTAAGTTTGATGGAAGACTGTGTTAATTTCGTCCCTGTAATCAGCAAGCCCATTCAGTTCATACACATGATCTGCTCGTGTTGACAGAACATTGTAATCAGTACTCGGTTGCTTATTTTGAATCCTTTCCTGACTTCAAAGTGACACTGCGATATTACAATAATAATGTGATTTTAGTTTTGTCATTTAAAATGTGTTTGTGAAAGTTTTGTGTATTGGCTTTTTTTTGTTTTATTAGTGTTACGAATAACGATTTAACTTGTTAGGAATCTTTTGTTTACTAATCCAGGGCTCAATTTCACCAACATAAATCTTATGTTAAGTCCAGACTTAAGATATTTTGATTGGTCAATTTTAAGTCAGACTTTAATTATAGCCAATCACATCACTGGATTTTAAAGTCAAATTTAAATCTAGACTTAAGTTTGGAGTGAAAATGAGGTACGGTCAGAAGACTGAAATATTATTGCACGTGTGAACTAACAAATGCACGTGAAATATTAAAGTGACTTGGTATAAGGAGACCATTCGTGGTAAGGAATATCTTCGTTGTTTTCAGCTATTTCTGATTCTGGCCAGCTTCACAATTACACTGGTTTCTCACTTGATGGCTCTGCCAGCAAGTCGTAAAAGTGTACCGTTTTATAAAAAGTCAATGTTTTATTGGGTTATATTACATGGAAAATTGCATTCGGTCTTGATAACTGATCAATGACAATACCGTGTTATATAAAGACCGCATTTTCCCCACGCACTTAATAGTGAGAGGCCACTGTATTGACTGCATTTCTTTGTGTTTTTGTTTTTGAACTGCTTTTTAAATGGTGCTCTAATTTTGCTAATGTTGTTGGCAACATTGTCATAATCAGTCGTAGACTTGCCTAAAAAACAGATCATATTTTGTTCACGCTTATATAATTTTTTTCAGGGATAATTGTAGAATCAGATTAGTCGGACATGCAAACGTTTATACGCATTTTTAAAATGAGATTTGTATTGCAAATTAAACATTTAAGTACCAATATTAATATGTTTTATTGATTGTTAAAGACTTCCTGATATAGCTCTCAATACACTACTAAACGTAAAGGCGAGAAGCAATAGTGATACTAATACCTGACCTAAAACGGACCATGCCTACCCTTCTTTTATAGACCGGTAGCACCAATAGGATGCATTTGCAAGAGGAGTTGCACGAAGACACATCTGAGCATCTAGTCAGACTTAAAACATTTATTAGAGAAACTTTCATACAAAAGAATATACAGTAGTCATTTGTTTGACTTCAAGAAAGCATATGACATCATATGAAAATGTTGTTGTTGTTGTTGTTGTTTTTGGCTTAACGCCATATTTTCAGCGCATGATAGTTATACATGGCGGCCAATATAACTGTTTGAGGACGAACCATGGAAAACCCCGTCAAGAACCACCAACCCACTGGAAGCTACTAGCATGCTTTCTCACTTATCCACATTGGCTGAGCCCGATACACGAACCCACGGGGACAGAGGTGGGATGACAGTAATCGGTAAATGCGAGCGTTTTAGACTACTCGTCCATCCGGGGTCCCTATCAAATGGAAATACGGCAAAATGAATGGCCGATGACTAAAGGGTCAACTATTCGTCTTTTTCCCAAATGTGTGAAAGACAGACTTTTCAGAATTAAGACATATACCATTCTTCTGAAAGCTGCCATCATAACACGGGTATATATCGGTGCAACATATTAACACCCATTCTATTCAACATCAAAATTGGCTACAAAGTGAAATGCCTTAATCTAGAAATTGACTTCTCATTGTTCGTCAACAGCTTAAGGTCAACTACAGATATCCTTTAACACAGTTCAGAAATGGTTAGCAGTAAATAAGTTCAAAATGTTCGAAGTCTAAAACAGTTTGTATGCACTTTTGGCGATTAATAAAATTCATAATGACCCAGAAACGTCCTTATGGTTCTCTTATTCCTCTCAGAGCAGGATCGGAGTGGCTAGTAGGAGGTGGGTTTCCGGGGCTTCCGGACCCCAGACTAGGACAAAAACAGCACACACACACACACACACACACACACAGAGTCACTCGTCACTTGAAATTTTACCATCGTTTCATTCTTGCGCACGTTTAATTGGTATTATGCACACTTTGAGTAAATAGACACATAGACTTTTGACATAGGAAAGTCAGAGCCCTTTGGAAATTTTGGGACCCCACCCCCATCACTTGACCTGATCTGGCCTTGCCAGTTGTGGAGGAAAATACATTTTTACATTTTTAGGCCTTATTTTTTGTTTACTGGAACTACTTTTCCTTACGCATATATATTAGATTGGGTAACAAACCGGAAGGTAATTCTCCTGTTACACAGGTCTTTAGTAAAGTGTAAACTTAACTATAGCTGGACTGTATACCAGCAAGCCGTAAATTTTACCTGCAGATGCTTTAAGCGATAACCACTCTCTGACTTACCCATTCAGAACTAAATAACCTACTTGAGTTGCTGAGCCATAAAACACAAACCAAACAAGAACTATTGACTGTCAGAACTTCCTTGACAGAAAACCGCTTAGTTGATTAAAATGAACTATCACTTTATTTCAGACGAAAGATATTGGCCCTATCCCCTTTCCCATCTAACCCCGCATATAATATTGCATTTGATCCCAAATAGCAAACTTTGTACGACCTTAAACCAAAGTTCATTCTATCTTTTGGAATATGAATTCATCCTAATTTAGAGGCAGCAAAACATCAGCCTTGCAAATACTGCAAATCTTTGTTATTCCCCAACTGCCACCTTGGTTATTAAATGTTGCCATTACAAATGCCCTCTAAACAGCCATCTCTTTTCTCAGAGTTGATAAAACAGAACATTAGTCTCATTACGTGGCCATACGTCTCTGTACAGAAACGGTTCCAAAGATGGGGACAAGGTTCGCTGCTGCAACACACCACATCATCTCAATCCGGTTACTCCATTTTTACCCCAGAGAAATTATTGCCATACTTAACTATTTGATCTACATCGAAACCTCTCAAAAGTGATTCATTATCTTCCCTTTCCACATTAAAATCCTGAAAGAACCTTATATCTGACAACTCGTTAATATTTCTGACATTACAGAAACATGATAGACTCATAAAGTGTAGAAGAAAAAGTATGATGTACTGTACGCTATTTAGGTACACTGGCATTATGAGCAACGGATGTATTGTACGCTGTTTAGGTACACTGGCATTAAAAGCAACGGATGTACTGTACGCTATTTAGGTACACTGGCATTAAGAGCAACGGATGTACTGTAGGCTATTTTGGTACACTGGCATGAAGAGCAACAAAAGGGCAGGTCAAGATACACTGCAGTCACTGAATGGAAGATGCCATATAGTGACTTGAAATATTGTAGAAATCAGCGTATTCGTAATACATGGCAACGTATGTGGAATGGGAACTCCACAAACAAACTCAGGAAAATCCAAACTGTCAGTGAAGAGTGGCATCCCACATACATAAGAAATCGCCCAGATGCGGAGGTATTGTGCCAGTCAAGTTTACACATACCTTTAGCTATGCATGTCCCCTGAAGTGTGAATCTCCACCAGACTGCATACCTTCCGAGTATTTACTGATATTGGAACACGTATTTTTCACACTGTGAGACGTTTTTCCTAGGTGATTTCAAATAAGAAACTTTTTGATGATGTATCACCAGAGAATATATATTTTTTTTTTTAAATTTTTTTTTACAGATTTTGACCCTAATATTTTTAAGGATATTATAATCTGTCCCATTTATTTTTTTATATACCTTTTAAGTGTTTATAACATCTTCACCTTTTGAAATTTTGTCTTGTTGAACCACGTATTTACTTTTCTTGGAAGTGTTTATCTTCCTATATTGTGCTAACGTGTCGTCAAACCTTATAAATACACACACACGCGTTCGTACGTACATACATACATGCATACATACATACATGTAAGCAAGCAAATATACAAGCAAGCCGGCAAACATGCATGTACGCATACGTACGTCCATACATACATACATACATACATACATACATACATACACAGACAGACAGACATAAATACATACATACAAGCGTACATACAGACATATATACATACATACATACTACTTTCATCTCAATCTAATATTGATCAAGAGATCCTAGGAAAATATTCATTTTGTTTTACTGATTGTATTGATGCTATTTGTAAGAACAGGACCAGTACCATAAACAATACTGGTGTTACAATACTGGTGTTCTGTGTCCAAAGTTAGACTTCATAAAGAATCTCACCAAAGTCGCTCTATAAGACAATTCTTTATGATATTTTGGGAGCTTCATTTTTCTGGGTTTTTTTTTCTAGAAAGAATTCGATTACAGAAAGACCCTAATTTCTTGTTCTCTATGTTTCCACAAAAAAGGCGATATAGGCGTCGTTTACTGTGTCTTGTTCTCCGTCGGTGGCTCATTGAAATAGCACGATTTATTTTAGTCCTGCTAGTGACTAAAATTAATAAACAATGTCATTGTTTTCAAGGTTTAACGAAGTCCTGAAAACAAACAAACAAATAGCAAACATTTTGTAACACCAACATGTAATCCTATCCAGTACGTCTTACAAGTCTAGAATAACTTTTTACTTTCGGTATATAATTCAAATACAAAAATACGATTAATTTTCAAAGAAATCAACACAAAGATGAACAAAATAAACAAACACAAAGAAGAGGTAAAGACAGACAGCTACAAATGAATAAAATATAAAAAGTGTACATACATAATGATGTAAATACATACATACATACATACATACATACATACATACATACGCACTCACATACATACATAAATGGATAAAATATAAAAAGTGTACATACATAATGATGTAAGTACATACATACATACATACATACATACATACATACATACATACAAAGCTTTAATCTTATTACACTACATAGCTGTCGTCTCTTATTAAAGTTAGTGACACAGTGACAGGAAAATGTGAAATTGTACTTAAAAGAAAGGAACTTGGCACATGTTTGTGCAAAATCAAATTAGAATCAAAGTTATGCAGGTGCACATGTCTGAGCTGATATAATTCAAGTACCGTCAAGTAGGTGGCGAACCTTTTAATAACTTTTCCAAAGACGTGGGGCTTGAATATGTCCTTGTTTGCTTACCCACGCGCGTGTGCAATGATAAATCCATGGAATTAAAGTTGTCCTTTGAGTAATCCCGTTTTAAAATCTGTTGAAATGAGGAAATATAAATACCACAGTTGTCATAATCAATGCGGAAAGAACAACCATTTAATGTTCCTATTGATACGATTGTTTATTTACAAATCGTAGAAACCAAGTTCACTCTGAACTTCTTGAGTTTGAAATACTGAATTGTCCTTCCGCTTATAGCATTTATCGAAAGAAAACGTGAACAAAAACCACATGCCTACTGCTATTATCTTTATGCGGTCTTATTAAGAAATAAAAACAAACAAGCATAAAATGCCAAACAAGGAAGAAGTTCCAGATGTTTTAGGGAGTAGGCCTGATGTAGTCATGAAATTGTCTGGGCACAAAATGAAGCTAATTCTCAAGCTAAAAATCAAACAGAAGACTAAGTCTCTCATTATCTTTGAAATTTCACACACACACACACACACACACACACACACACACACACACATATATATATATATATATATATATATATATATATATATATATATATATATATATATATATACATGGTGATGTGCGGCGCATAATCGGTTGGGGGGGGGGGGAACAAGAACGTGCTGGCAGGGTGGTGGGTACCGTAGTCCGCGGACCTGTATTCAAATTTCAGTAGAATATAAATGAAAGAATTCTCTAAACTGTATCATCATATTCTTTCTTCGTATCTAATTTTATTTGATGTTATCACGCAGCATCACGTAGGATCGAGTCATAGTACTTTTCACTCTGGTGTTTATTTGCTAAACCTGTTTTAACTTTTATATGCAGTAACGTAGCAACGTATCCCCCATCCTCCCGCAAAACTTAACTATGGAATCACTCCCAGTAAAAATGTTTTTATGTGTATTCTGGGCCTGCCCCGTCCTTCCCTAAAGTTGCGTGGGTTGCTTGGGCGGTTGCTACGCAATAATTGCTGTCAGAGAAATCCGGAGTAACTGTATACTAAGATGAAATTTAAATACTTGGACGCCATGCCAGTGTGTCTGCAATGCATATACTAAGATGAGATTTAAATACTTGGACGCCATGCCAGTGTGTCTGCAATGCATATACTAAGATGAGATTTAAATACTTGGACGCCATGCCAGTGTGTCTGCAATGCACGAATGTCTATATACATGAATAGGTTCCTTCCTTTGGTGGTGGGGGTGGGGTGTTATCCGATAGGGTATGGGGGTTGGTACGCACTGGCACGGCGATGTGTTACGTAGCCCAAGGATATGGACTCGAATCTCACTTAATGACTAATTGTATGTATGTGTTTGTATGTATATGCATGCCAATCCACACTAAAATGATGGATAAATTTACGTTTTGATTTGCCCTTGCCCATCACCGTCAGGAAAGTTATTTGATCCATAATCATATCAAGTTGTGTAAATTTACTGATTTCCTTTTTGATTAGTCTTTGTCTGTTTTGCAAGTTTGCCTTTCATACCGAATCAGTGAGTCGAAAGAGCTTAGGCAGTTTTGTTTTAAAGAAATATTTTACACTGTTCGTTATCATTTTTTTTGTTACCCAGTTAACCTTTTTGCTCATCCTTACGTGACTGTGTGACCTTCGACATTTTGACGTGAATGAATTACTTTATGAATTCAATAGTACATATTTTAAGTAGGAATTTCTCTGCAATATTTTAAACATTTCAGCTGGTATGTCCATAGTTTGAATATTTCAGCTGGTATGTCCATAGTTTGAACATTTCAGCTGGTATGTCCATAGTTTGAACAATTCAGCTGGTAGGTCCATAGTTTGAACATTTCAGCTGGCATGTCCACAGTTTGAACATTTCAGCTGGTATGTCCATATCCACAGTTTGAATATTTCAGCTGGTAGGTCCATAGTTTGAACATTTCAGCTGGTAGGTCCATAGTTTGAACATTTCAGCTGGTATGTCCATAGTTTGAACATTTCAGCTGGTATGTCCATAGTTTGAACATTTCAGCTGATATGTCCATAGGTTGACCATTTCAGCTGGTATGTCCACAATTTGAACAATTCAGCTGGCATGTCCATAATTTGAACAATTCAGCTGATATGTCTATAGTTTGAACAATTCAGCTGGCATGTCCGTAGTTTGAACATTTCAGCTGGTATGTCCATAGTTTGAACACTTCAGCAGGTTATGTCCATATTTTGAATATTCGGCTGGTATATCCGTATTTTAGGTGGCGCACTACAGTTTCGTATTTTGCATAGTGTTGGATTTTTTTTATATAAAAAAGAATTTCCCCGGTTTTTCTCACAAGTTATACTGGCTATTTAAAAAAAACAACTTGTATATCTCAGGTATTGTTAATAGAACTTTTAATTCCCTTTATTTTGATGTATGATTGATGGTGTAAATTGGGTTATAGAGTATACAGCTTTGCCTTACTTCAGATGTGCATCTTTTAAAAAAAAAAAAACCTGCTACCTCCGCTTCCTCATTTTTACTTCCTGAACTTCAGAGGTAAACTGTAAAAGAAGGAGCCGATAACTTTTTTTTTTTACATTTTATATATTTAGTAATTCATTCCTTGCACTTTCAGAAGCTGGCACTGTCTAATCTGGCAAAACTCATTTCCCTATTTCCATAACTGCTAAAGATAGTGTACTTTAGACTAATTTAGGCTGTTGTTTTCAGCATATGGGAGCAGTCATTTGGGTTAGCCGTGTGCTTAGATCATGTACGATTCCATAATTACAATTCCATAATTGAAATTCAATTTCAGCCACAGCACATGAAAGTAATAAAGACGTATGCGAACATTCTCTCCAATGTGCATGTTGCAAATGCAAGCAACTTCACCTTAACACCTGTCACTATCTCAGAAAATCATAATATCTTTAGAGCGCCCACTTTCTTTTCCAGTGATGTTCATATTTGATGCAGTCAGAATCTTGGTCTTTTCCGTTATGAATACAACGAAGACATTTTACTACCTAAATTTGTACACTGAAAATATTTTTTTCTTAATCAAAAGCGTTTGAGAGATATGTTTCAAACAATAGCTCTGCATTTCCTACACCCATACATCTTATCTCACACTGCAGTTGTAAATTTGATGACTTTTATTAGGGTAAATGCGCCATTTTCATCTCATCCGAATGACGCGTCATCTTAAATATTGAGATGCAACAATTACGTCGCTTGCTGTATTACAGGGTAACAAGAAGGAGGCGGAAGAACTTCCGGAGCGGGTGCAGATGTTCTCCAAAGATGTGCCTAACACAAATTCCGGTAACTATGGCTCACGGCAGGATACCCCACTGGGACAGACTATGCGAAATCTGGAATACAAGTTCTACAGTGATGGCAGAAGGAGAAAAATGGGCGCTGATATGATATGTTACTGATAGCTTAGTCAACGATGGAGTAAAAGATCTGTGATATATGCCATTAATTAATAGATGTTTTCGCTTAGAAACATTCGCTTCAGTGTTTTACTCAAGTATTCGCATTTATGGTTACTATTTTTCGAAATCTCACGAATCACCATCCAATTTCGAAGATGCGATGTCAAAGAGTCTGAACATATGGCTCAGTTTCAACCAGTGTAGCAATGGAGTCCAACTTCTAAAACTTATTTTGCACATAATATTTATTTATACAAAAAATAAGTTGTTGTTGTAGATTAAATTGGCATTGTAAAGCGAGCTTAATGAAGATAATATCATGTATCAAAGGAAAAGGTTATACATTTTATTCATCGAGGATATACTTATGGAATTTATGATATAGCCAATTTACATTTCTAATTATCTATACATTGCTCATCACCAAAAACTGAAAAATGTAATTTAATTTAAAGACAGGGTTTTGAAAACCTGTGTGCCAAACTTTAATGCAAAATGGTAGTTTTTATGATAAATATAATCATAACCATATTTGCTTTCATTTGTTTGTTCTATACGTGCTTGTTTAAATTTAATTGTTGAATACAATGTTCTTTTAGTGCCTCTTTAAGAAGAATGTTTTAAATCTTTCGCCATTAATAAATATTATTTAGCAAAGAAATTTGATGAATCTATTTTACTTAAACATCCTGTCATTTTTTTAACCAACAAATGCCTTTGCCCCAGCAATTTTTACAAGAGTTACTGCCCTTAATGACTACTAGGTGAAGGTAATGCCAGATAGATCTTTGTTAATGCAACTCATCTTGACGTCTTTCTTTGGATTGTTGTGAAACTTAGGACATATGGTCATTATCCAGGGATGCACATATCTAAAACTTTTTGTGCTCCCATGATTTTTGTACGAGTTATTGTCGTTTATAAATTACAGCTGGATAGAATATATGATAGAATTTTGTGAGTGCAATTATTCGTGCAGTTTTTAGTGGCTTGCTGTGAAACTTAGGGCATATTATGATCACCATCATGACCTATGATTATACTCACTGTTTTCAGCTGAGTTATAGACTTGTCTCCATCATGGATAAATTGTTGGAATGTCGGGGAGGCAGGGGTATATTTGAGAAAATTACTCACAATTCCTTTTTCCTTCTTTTTCGAGAAGCTGCTTTGTTCAATTCAAACTGACTAAGTCAACTGCAACTTTCCTAAATGCTTGTCCATATATGCAAAACAATTAACATGTACCATTGTTGACATTTTCCTGCATTTCCGTTTATAAAATTGGGTAAAATACTGCTTTTTACATTGTTAGCGACAAATGGTTTCATTATTGTTGAATTATTTCTTACTCTATTTGTACTCCTAAAGTCCTGGCATGTAATTATTAACAACATTTTCTTAAAACCTCTTTCAAGACGTCAGTGGGCTCCTATAAAATGTGCACATTGTATTTTAATTGTTATTAACAATGTAATTGTAGTTACAGTAGTGGGTGGTTTCAGACACTGATCCATTTTCAGTCTACAATAATTCGATATAAATTGTCCCGTTTTTAAAGAAGTGATGAATTTCAAAGGTTGTTTCATAATCATAATGATTTTCTATTCCACCAATAGCAGTAAATAAAACTGTTCAATGCTGATTATTCTTAAAATTTTATGATCAGATTAAATGTGTACCTATACATAATGATGAATCAGATTAAATGTGTACCTTTACATAATGATGAATCAGATTAGCCATTTTTGAGAAAAAGAGAGAGAAGTTTCACATTAACTGAGCAGGATTCTCTATTTTGGCAAGTTTGGTCGTAGAAATTATAGACTGAAAGAGTTTGATCTCCCAAGAATGAATGATAAACATGGTTACTAATTTTAATGACTAATAAAATCTTTTTGGCAATAGCTGTGTAATACTAATAACTATGCCTCATTATTTATAACTAGCAGTGTTCAAGTATTACTTTCCACACTACCAAGGGCAACCAAAGTAAGGCATACAGCATCTACTAATACTTCAAGCTGAAAATTAAATTAAATAAAGAATCATATTGTTTTGTTTTATTTTACATCCCCATTCCCCGACTGATAAGAATGTAACGGATGTAAAACATTTTTCTTACAAAATTATTGCATTCCTTGCGAGTTCAATTTTGTTATGAATAAAGGGAGATAACTTCAAAGGTAGTTGCCCACTAAGGCCAAGTTACTTATGTTGCACAATAAAGAGAACTGCATTTATGAACTTTCTATGCGACAAGGTTTGTCTCATCCATTAATAATATTATTATTATTATTATTATTACAAATGAATGAAAATTTGTATTGCATACTTGCTTACCTGCAAAATCTATTGCTCGTAACAAAAAAATGAAGTACCTACAAGTAGCAACAATCTTACACAATTTGTATGGCATGAGTCTAGAAAGAAAATAAAGTCAACTGAACAATTTGATTTTAAAAGACCAATTATCTTTCAAAAGGAGACAAAGTTTTTCCATAATTTTAAACTTTTTAACTCTTGCTTCCTGGCTTGAATTTCAGAAACAAAATTTCAGTCTTGATTTAGTTTTAAAAAAAAGGTCCATCACAAAATTTCTACAAACTGACTGCCTACATTAAACTTATAGATTTAATAGAGATATCAAACTAGCAAACATGTACATGTAGATACAGATGTATGTTAAATATGTA
Organism: Megalonaias nervosa; assembly: GCA_016617855.1. NCBI lineage: Eukaryota > Metazoa > Mollusca > Bivalvia > Unionida > Unionidae > Megalonaias > Megalonaias nervosa. The sequence continues at coordinate 29,951 of JAECUM010026325.1, forward strand.
TCTTTTTTTGTATTAATTTAGCATATATACTCGCTTATAAGACGAATCCAGCTGCAAACTGCAGAGACCCAGACCTGCCATCAGATAATGTACTGGCAGTTTGTTAAGAGTAATCAGAAAAACAAACAACATAGTCCCTAATCTGTATGAGTGCTATGCTACTGCAGATCAGGATCTCCGCTGTTTGCAATTTGATTCAACTTACCAACAAGTACAGATGGTAACAAATATAGGATCTATGACTAGAGTTAAGTATGAATTTGAATGAACACTGAAGTGGAGAAGTTTTGTGAATATTAGGCATGGTGTCAAGACTGCAAACAAAACTCACAGTCATGACTCTGACTCAAGATTCTGACATCTGATTGGTCAGTGATTTTCATGCTAACCAATAAGACACAAGACTTTTAAACTGAGTCTGATTCCATGTGTTAGCATTTTTAATAAACAACAAAGTTCAAACAATTGTCACAATCTGACTCAACTCAAAATGCTGACGTGGGATTGGATGTCACTAACTGACCAGGCATCAGCATTCAGATTTTGGCCATAGTCTCAAGTTAACCCGAAGGCCAGTGGGGCTCTAGATTAATAAATAAGCTATAAACCGAAACTCGGACACTATCGAAAATTGTGATGTCTGATTGTCTAATGTCAAGTCACTGACAAATCAAACATCTGAATCTTGAAGTCTGAGTTTGAAAGTGAGCATTTAATTTTCTCTGGCTCTGAATTTCAACACCTGAACTATGAATAAAACTTAAACCAAGTAAAAGAATATAAAACAGAAAACCGCCTGGCACAGAAAATAGAAAACCTATGAGAGAGAGATCAATCAGTATAAAAACTATAACAGAAGTGTCAGATTGATATCTATTATAGATGCAACATAAAACACAGAACTTGACTGGGATTATTTGTTTCTCGTATAACAAACCTAGGGGACATGCAAAGAAAATTTAAAAAAAAAAATTTCAACTGGGCTTATTGCTGAACAGGTTTTTAAATTAGAAAGACAAAAAAGAAAACAATGTGGTAAAATATTATAAGACAGGGTGGGGCTTCTCATAAAAGATGTGCTCCTCTTCAGACAATTATGATAAGCAATATAAGTAATCTTCAGATGTCCACTGAAATAGTAGGTATACGAGTACTGGTTTAACAGCACATCAGCACAATACTGGCCATATAGAGCCAATTAAAGACAAGTTTTAAGATAAAGAATTGTAAAAGAAGACTTGAGGAAGAAAATACCCCCCCCCCAAAAAAACATATAATACTACAGGATAATGTAAACAAAACAAAGTGTCAAAATCCAGTAAAAGATACATAAAATAAAAAAACAAAAAAGGTAGTCAACATAAAATCTTTTTAACATTTGGTAAAAATTTGTTACATATTTTTTTAGAGTATATTTTAAGAATTTTATAATTGATACACTGAAATTTTTGGTGAATGAGGCAGAAAATCATTAATATTTTAATTTAGTACTTTTGTTCACTACCGCTGACCTTCCTAACACCTCCCCACTTCATAAGGTTTCATGTAGCCAGAAGCAAGTAAAATAAAAAGTCAGGTGATCTAATGATTTGCCCAGCGCCAATGATTTTACTGAAAGGAAAGTCAATTAAGAACTATGTGATATAGATATTTGACCATTTTATTGTAAATTAATAGGATTTTAAATACTAATAACAAGTTGATACATGTCCTCCAGGGCAAGTTCAATACCATGTCCTTCAAGGCCAGTTAAATACCATGTCCTCCAAGGCAAGTTAAATACCACATTTCCAAATGCACAAGATGCACCAAAAATGCAAATACTACAGACATTGCTGAATAATGCACTTAGCGAACTGTATCAATACTGTACACACTACATGAATAAATGTTGGGAAGAATTCAGGGATTGTTTAGTGCATAAATCAAAACAAGTTTGATTCAAGTGCTGTCTCTATAGGTCCCAGGGATCTTGACATATAATGTCTTCACCCTGAATTTCTTATGCCACTTGGGCAAATTATTAGGAAAGTTTGCATCAAGATCAAGTTCTTGGAGTAAAGAGATATTTAGTCGAAACTGTAATGTAAACATCGACAGCCAATGGACAAATTAATATGCGTTTGGCATGTTCACTAAAATGTTATGAAAAGTGCATCAAATGCTGTTTAAAGTACGAGAATTAATACATATTGACTGGTATAATGTTATATTCTGTAACAAATTATTAAAATATAAAAAAATCAAAATGTCAATAACACCATCAAAAGGACCAATTAACAATAAATACACCACAATATCAAGCAAACAAGCTCTATAGCAACATCACTGTTACATAATTGACTTTAGCACAGAATCAAAAATGAGTATTTTTATTACAGAAAAACAATTCAGTAACAAGTTTAATATTTCTTGATCATGGTTGTTCCAGTAATACATACTTGGGACCCAGGGAAGGCATTTTCAACATGGAGTAGTCACCTAAAGATGAAATTTATACTTTTCTGTCATCTACATATAAAGTCTTAGAGTAATCAGAGTACCCTGGCACATATTTCTTAAAAAAAGGAGCCATCCCTGGGTACCATGTATGCTTAAATAGAACAAACCTAAGTTTGGTGCTCTGACATTTAACATAATGCACACAGTGGTAAGGGGATCATTTAGAAGACATTTAATATAATGATCGTTAGTAATATCCCAAGCTCGGAGCATTAATATCTTAAGAGTTTAAAAGTGAAATTTCTTCAATAAAACGTAATTTTGTCTAATGACTGCAATAAAGACAAACATTATATTTACAGACATAAATGTAAGAATATCATTCGTTGATGCCTTAAGAAATCTGCCAAAATCCAAATCTGTTGGGATCCACCTCCCCTACGGAGTCCACCGTTTCCAATATTTACAGATACTGGCCAAAATGAGTGACAGTACTTATAATATTTCAAACATAAACAGCCTTATTTTTAATTATTTTTATCACTGAAGACATATCTCTACATTCAATATGGCAATCATGTTATCAAATATGAGAAATACTAGCGTGTGACTTCTTCTGGTCAACGATTTCAGGGTGAAAATCTCACAACAGCGCCCTATAATTTTAAATTGCCAAATATGTTCTTTCCATATAAATTAATCATTATCTAAGAATTCTGCTGACAGCTAGCATCAACATAGCTTCTTTCTCTATGAACAAGTTCATACAACAAAATCATGTGTAAAAACAATCCTTATGGTACATTTATTTGAGATATTCACAACGACAGTGTAAAGAATGTGTGATCACATGTTTATAGATTGCTACAAAGATACATAGCAGAGTTCTACTGAACAATTGCTACAGATAATCAGTTAAATCAAAGTCACTTTCACAACTGCACACTTAGACAAAGATAGAAACTAAAATACCCTGACAAATCTGCCACCATCACAAAGATGGTGACTAAAATGCCCCAACAAATCGGTCACCCACAAAGTTGGAGACTAAAATGCAAATCGGGACAAGTCTGTCACTATCAGAAAGATGGAGACTAAAATTCCCTAACAAATCTGTCACTGATGACAATGGAAAACACAATTTTCAACATTTGATTCAACAAGTCACATGCTGACTGCATTCTATACAAAGGACACTTCATTCTGTCTCAACCAAGTCACTTGTTGACTGCATTCTGTACAAAGGACTTAACACTTCATTCTGTCTCAACCAAGTCACATGATGACTGCATTCTGTACAAAAATTAATTACTACTCATTCTGATTTAACGTAAAAAGGAAGCACTTTTAAACCTAAACCTGGAGTACATTAGACCAGTTCTAAGTTCTTTGCTCATTAATATAAATTAATTAGTCATCTAGATTACCCCAAGAGGCTGCTCTGGCTTAGACAAATCTTTTCAATAAACTCAGTCCACCTTAATTTCCAGGAGCTCACGAGTCCAACAAAATGAAATAAATTCAAAGTCAGCATTTTTCCCCATCAGACAAAAATAAAAGAAAGAAAAAAAGGAAACATAGATTCTCTCCCTTTATATGATACTTTCCCATGCACTAAAATGCAGACAAGTAGATGCAAGTCTTGCACCTCACAAACTTAAACACATTTTGAAAACTTTCCAAAGCAGCAAATATTTGCTGCTCATAATAATGCCCAAACAACACACCAAAACAATGTTCTCCCAAATATTTGGGATAGCAGGGCCAACCTTTAACTTAAAGAAAAACTCAGAAAGTATTACAGTTTGTACTCAAAGAAAAATGTGGAGAATGTACAGGGAAGCTGGGATGGATGCATAATCTCCCTAATTCGATCTAAATTCAGCAGATCAGCTTCTTTGGAGTTTCTGTCTTCCTCAAATTTATATATGGAAGTTCACTTTGACTGTAGGTAGAAAATCTTACATGTGCTAATTTCTATCTGAAAGCTCACTTTGGTTGTCAGCTGAGAACCTTGCATGCATACTAATTTCATATAAAAGTTTTGTCATGCAAAGAAAAATGCCTCTATTTTGAAATCCCTAACAGGGAAGAACTTCTTTTATTAACAAACTTCAAAATTATCAAATAGGATGGGCATGTACATTAGTTTAATGATCCGATTAATGGAATGTGATGATTTTTGGCTACAAAAACAAAGCCATTTAAAAACAAATTAGCAATTTGACTCTATGGATAAGTGACATGCTCTGATGTTAAGCTTTTATCATTCGTAATGCAATAATACAATATACATGTGTATACTTCACCATAACAATGTCCATGGTGAAACTATATATATATATCTGGTATCCATGAAATACTGAACATGTAACAGGAAAGTATTATAATGAAAGACCTTATAGTGGCAAGGTGTTGTATTTTACAGTGCAACATGAAAACTACAGTTTGGGTTTCTTATGTCATATCTAAGTTATGCCATGAAATTAATTATTATAAAAAAAAGACACTTACAGTATGTATCTTTTAAATGATGGTGTCCCTGGCATTTTTTCTAAATGGCAAGCATAACTAAATATTCTGACAATAATTTAAAGAATTCATTACAACTGCATACGAAAACACACCATAACTAATAACTGAATCTGATAATTAGTAACTGATTTGATTTTCTATTATTTGAAAGGTAGTTTTAGCGAAAACTTTACTACTTCCCTAACATCTTCTCCTGCAATAGTGATGCCAAGATAGTTTTAGTAAGAAAATCAAAACCTTATTTCTGTATTAAAATTGATATAAAATATCAGAAATATTCTGATACTAATCTACAGTTACTATTAAATCATAATTTGAAAGATTCAGGTTGTTTCTTTTGTTGGTACAATATTTTCAGCAGCCAAGTTATGAAAATGCCAAGGACATGTGTACATACAATTCCATGCAGTTTCTTAAAGACAGGTCTGTGTGCTACCATTAATAATGCTGTATACTTTGTATCATGATACATAAAACATGATACAATACACTGTAACATGATACATTACACTATGTATCATGACACATAAAACATGATACAATACACTAAGTATCATGATACATTAAATAGGATAAAATACAATATATATCATTATACATAAGACATGACACAATCCACTGTATTATGATACATAAATATACAATACACTATGTATCATGATACATAAAAATTACACAATACACTATGTACCATGAGACATAAAACATGGTACAATAACAATACACATCTTATGCTAAGGTCTATATCAACAACATATGATGAGCTTGACTTAAGAATCAAAGAACTATTAAATCTATTAAATTACTATTAAATCATAATAATCAAGATGCTTTGATAAATTGCCATTATGCTGTATAGCAAAAACAAGCACTGATACATAGTATGTGTAAAATTTAATAAAATACATTTAAATGGAATTCTAATTCTTGTTTGTTCTTCAGCCTGATTTAAAAATATTTTTCACTTTGAAATGACCTTGACCATACTGAGGGTAAGAAGAAATATAGAAAAGCATGAATATGAAATCAGGAAGCCATGCTTATTGATTCTACAGTCCAAGGAAGATATCTATCCCTCTCAGGGTTTTGGAACTGTGACTATTCAGAAAAACTCACTGAAAATTCAAGCAAGATTTTAAAATGACTTCACCTTGTTTGCGTGTCAAAGAAAGAGTTGGAATGTATGAATAATTTGGCACAGTACCCTAACTGTACAGTCCATTTGAGTTCTTCATTCCATAGTCCAAATATAATAGTCTTCCTCCCAGGGGTTGGGACTTATGGCCATACAGAAGAATTCACAACAAAAATGTTCAAGTGACCATGACACTCCCTGGCATATTTATGACAATGCAAAAAATCTTAAGATATTTTTAAATAACCTTGACCCTGTGTGAGGGTGAAAGGGAGAGCAGGGTTGCATATATATTAAAGGACAGAGGTTGTTTCTAATTCTACAAGTATGATAACTAACAATCACAGGGTTTATTAATTATGACAGTGCAAAAAATCTTTTTTTTTTTATATTTTTTAAATATTTTTTAATTACCTTGACTCTGTGTGAAGGTGAATATTTATTAAAGGACTGAGGTTCCTGATCCTACAAGCCAAGTATAATGACTAACACTTTCAGGGTTTATTAATTATGACAATGCAAAAAAATCTTCAGAGATTTTTTTAATGACCTTGACCCTGTGTGAGGGTGAAAAGGAGGGCACGATTGCAAAGATATTAAAGGACAGAGTTTCCTGATTTTACCATCTAAGTATCAGAGGTATCCCTGCCAAGTTTAGTAGCTATAACCACATATGAATGCTTTAAACAAAAATGTAACCAAAATGTCCAAAAGACCTTGACCTGGCCTCATGGTAACAGGGTGGGTAGAAGTGCATGGATATTAAAGAGCAGAACTTCCTGTTTCTACAGAACAGTCATCACTTCAAGGGTTTGTGATGCATAACCATACAAAAACACCTTTATCACAACATAACCAATGATGATGCCGGCAACCGGAAAAAATGAGTGATACCATGGTCTTGCATAAGCTAAAGTGAGACAGATAAAAAGTGAAGAAACATGACAAAATTAGACATGTCTTAACTCAAATCACTGACTTCAAAAGGTACACTATTTTTTTAGAAAAAAATATAAAATCACATTTAGTCCATATCCCATGTTCTATATATTGCAACATTCTGTATCACCAAAAAAAGTGTTGATAGTTCCCATTACATTTTGCATATTTGTATCCCTTTACCAATGGAAAGTGTCAAATGGTTCCATTATATTTTGCTTATTCTCATCCCATTACCAATGGAAAGTGTCAATGGTTCCATTATATTTTGCTTATTCTCATCCCGTTACCTATCGAACTTGGACCCAGAAAATTATTCTATAGAGAACGTACTAAATTTCTCTGATGTTTACTAAGTCTCCGTTGTTCATGAATCACAATGTTAAAATATCATATAAAAAAAGTATTTTAAAAAATGGACTGAAAAGAGTTTGAATAAAACAATTTAAAAGCTTTTAAAACCATTTCCACTTATCACTGACAAACAGTAAAATCTAGACTCTAAAAGTTATTTCAGTAGTGTTATGAAGTAAAGTCAAAAATATTAAAAAGATAAACAAATAAAATGGATCCTGAACACAGTTTCAAAACCAGCTTAAATTAGTCTCTTTTCAAATATTTGTGGCCATGGGTAAATACTGCATATGAAAACTGAGAAAAAAGTCGATCCATGTAACTCCTATGTCGTGGAAACAAGCCCTCCATGAATCCAATATGGCCACCATGAGATGTGATGACGATAGCGATGTTGTCATTGGATTCAGCCTCCTTAATTGGAATAGCTGAAAAATGTAAAATTAATTAATGGGTATCATATTGTTTTCTTGTATAGAACAAATCCTGCAATAAATAGTATAGACTCCATTGGATAATGCATTGGCAGATCAGGGTCTACACTGTATTGAATAATGCATTTACAGATTAGGGTCTACATTGTTGTATAATGCATAGACAGATTAGGGTCTACATTGTTGTATAATGCATTGACAGATCAGGGTCTACATTGTTGTATAATGCACTGACAGATCAGGGTCTACATTGTTGTATAATGCATTGACAGATTAGGGTCTACACTATGTTAGATAATGCATTGACAGATACTGGTCTACACTGTTGTATAATGCATTGACAGATCAGGGCCTACATTGTTGTATAATGCACTGACAGATTAGGGTCTACATTTTTGTATAATGCATTGACAGATTAGGGTCTACATTGTTGTATAATGCATTAAGAGATCAGGGTCTACACTGTGTTGAATAATGCATTGACAGATCAGGGTCTACACTGTGTTGAATAATGCATTGACAGATCAGGGTCTACACTGTTGTATAACGCATTGACAGATCAGGGTCTACATTGTGTTGAATAATGCATTGACAGATCAGGGTCTACACTGTGTTGAATAATGCGTTGACAGATTAGGGTCTACACTGTTGTATAATGCTTAGACAGATTAGGGTCTACATTGTTGTATAATGCATTGACAGATCAGGGTCTACATTGTTGTATAATGCATTGACAGATCAGGGTCTACATTGTTGTATAATGCATTGACAGATTAGGGTCTACACTATGTTAGATAATGCATTGACAGATACTAGTCTACACTGTGTTGAATAATGCATTGACAGATTAGCATCTACATTGTTGTATAATGCATCGACAGATTAGGGTCTACATTGTTGTATAATGCATTGACAGATTAGGGTCTACACTGCTGGATAATGCATTGACAGATTAGGATCTACACTATGTTAGATAATGCATTGACAGATCAGGGTCTACACTGTGTTGAATAATGCAGTGACAGATCAGAGTCTACATGGTGTAGGACAGTGTATTAACATATCAAGGTCTACACTGTGCTGCATAATGCATCAACAGATCAGGGTATACAGTCACTCTGTTTGATAACACATCAACAGCTCAAAGTTTACACAGATTAGGATAATGCATCCACAAATAAGGCTATACACAGTGTTGCATAAAAATGAAGTTCAAGTCTAAATAGCTTAAAAACAAATGCAAAATTTTAAGAATTGCTCTAAAAGACTGAAAATCTATATATCTTATACTTAAAAACATGATAAAGCAGATACCATTTGATGATCATAGTTTATAAGTTTTCATAATTATTGTTCTAACTCAATTTAGGGTGAACATATGAACATGTTGAGGTACAGAGACACATGGATGGATGTAAAGACATGTGGAGGTACACCAACACATAGATGGATGTATTGACATGTAGAGGTACACAGACACATAGATGGGTGTAAAGACATGTGGAGGTACACCAACACATAGATGGATGTATTGACATGTAGAGGTACACAGACACACAGATGGATGTAAAGACATGCAGAGGTACACCAACACATAGATGGATGTATAGATGTGTGCAGGTACACAGACACACAGATGGATATAAAGACATGTGGAGGTACACAGACACATGGATGGATGTATAGATGTGTGCAGGTACACAGACACACAGATGGATATAAAGACATGTGGAGGTACACAGACACATGGATGGATGTATAGATGTGTGCAGGTACACAGACACACAGATGGATATAAAGACATGTGGAGGTACACAGACACATGGATGGATGTATAGATGTGTGCAGGTACACAGACACACAGATGGATATAAAGACATGTGGAGGTACACAGACACATGGATGGATGTATAGATGTGTGCAGGTACACAGACACACAGATGGATATAAAGACATGTGGAGGTACACAAACATGGATGGATGCAAAGATGTGTGGAGGTACACAGACACACGGATGTAAAGACATGGAGGTACACATACACATGAATGGATGTAAAGACAAGCAGAGGTACAAAGGCACATGGATGGATGCAAAGACATGTAGAGGTACACATACAAATGAATGGAAGTAAAAAAAAATGTGGAGCTACACAGGCACATGGATGGGGGGTGGGTGTGTGATTGGATTTTTAATGTAGCTTTAACAATTTTTCAGTCATATCGCTACGATGTCTGCAGTGTGACAGTTTATAGTGATGTCTAGCACCGGGGCATCATGCCGCAGACATGTAGCACGATGTCCCACCAAGTCACATTATCCTGACACCAGGCAGACCAGTCCTAACACTAATCTCTTAATGTGGAGTACCAAGCAAGACAGCTGTTAGTACCATTTTTATAAGTCTTTGGTATGACTCGGCCAGGGTTTGAACCCATGACCTCCCACATCCGAGGCAGACGCTCTAACCACCATGCCAACGGAGTGGTCGACACATGGTTGGATGGATGTAAAGACAAACAGCAGGTAAAATATGTTTCACCCGTCATTGTAATAAAAAAGAAAGAAGTATTTTCTTCAATATATAGTGTGAATACTCTCACATCTTAATCTGACATAACACTATGAGGTGCATAGATAATTCTCATGTTGTATAGTGTGTATTGTAATACATGCTTGACCATACAATATAATGTATCAACATACTAATATGTCTTCATTATATTTATTTCTGGATCATTAAAGCCCTAACTGTTAAGCATCTTGTAGATATTGTTACTTTACTGATAGATCTTTGAAGGTACATCTTTACATTTTCAGTTTGTGGCAATCCATGAAATCCAAAACGAGGCTGTATTTTTAAACAACATGCTTCACTGCTCTGGCCTTCATTTCAAACTGTGAATCTCTTTTATTAAGTCACAGAAGGTAAGGAATGCCCCAGGGGCAAATGTCAGTTGGGTTTGTGTTAGTATCTTGTTATGCCAAGCAAGTATGGACATAACAACTGAATAGGGATCTTGATAGTTCTCAATCTATGACTCAGAGACTAAGTTTAGTGTAGGGTACAGATGGATGCCAAGACCAATATCTGTTGCATGTATAAATTTTTCTTTAGCCACCCGACAAGTGGATATGTGGTTACCAGGTGGGGATCAGACCCAGTAACTAAGTCCATGGGGGTTGTGATGGACCCTGGAATCAAAGCTGCATGTATATATTAGTTATGACATGGGGCAGGTAGAGACAGATGCAGTGGTGAAAGTCAGTTGCAATTATAAATATGTCCTTTCATGCCCAGTAAGTATTTATATGGTCATTGGGTTGGGATAACCTATGGCTAAGTTCTTGGGTATCACCTTGATTTCCAAGTCTAAAAAATGTGCATAATCAGATATATAAAACGTACAACACTTAGTTATCTGAAATTTATTTAAAATCATCTTTGCCTCTTACCCCAACCTTATGCCCTGAGAGGTATAAGTGTAATTATTGCTATTATAAGTGGCAAAAAAGTGTAATGTGGGCGTAAATAGTGTAATCTCTATATTACATGCCTGAATTACAGCACATATGAATAAGATACATTATTACTACTAACCTGGTTCTGCAGTTGTCAAAATTCTTGGCACAAAGGGCAAAATCATATGGATTAGAACCAGAATACAAGCACAAAATATACTTTAAAATATTTATATTCAGCACTCATTAACTAGTCTACATGTGTAACTTTTGTTCAATGATCATGAACTTGAATCTGCAATGATGTCAGGTACTCAGTGCCGTATTACATTACTCTCATATACTTCTTTTAAAGTTTGTAAAGCGGTGTTTGTTTCCTCCTTTTTTCTGATGTGACATGTTTTGAAGTTTTAAAAAATACCATCTGTCTAATATTTTCCATCATATAGCATCCACAACTCACACCATACAGCATTTCACTTAACATATGGTGCCATTTACTTTAAAATTACTGACTCGTTCACAACTCGACTATCTTATCAATAAAACGAATCTGTCAGGCAAAGTTCACATTTGAAGAAACCCGTCTGTTTTCTTGGAAATTGGTCATATATAATTACCATAAATAGCAAATAAAGAAAGTACTTTTATGCTTTACTTATGCAGAAGTCACCTTTTTAAGAATATTCACACATTTTTATGAGTGGATTTAAAAAGGTGATAATAAAAATGGCAAAAGCAACATTTTATTGCTTTATTTTTAATTTATTTTTTCATGTACCAAATAGGCATAATCCATATATAGTTTCGTGTTATGTGTAATTTGGTGAAAAAAGCGTAATGATTATGCCAAAAGAGTAATGGTTGGACTGTAAATTTCCCAAAATCTGGAACAATGTATTCTCACAGGACCAGTGACAAATGTTTCATGTGTCCAGCCTTAATGGTTTAAGAGGAGTTCAAAGACATGATACAAATATGACTGACCGCTCCAGTGGCCTAGTGGTTAGAGCGTCCGCCTCGGATGCGGGAGGTCAGGGGTTTGAACCCCGGCCGAGTCATATCAAAGACTTTAAAAAATGGTACTAACAGCTGCCTCGCTTGACGTTCAGCATTAAGAGGTTAGTGTTAGGACTGGTCGGCCTGGTGTCAGGATAATGTGACTGGGTGGGACATCATGCTACATGTCTGCGGCATGATGCCCCAGTGCTAGACATCACTATAAACTGTCCCAATGCAGACATCGTAGTGATATGACTGAAAAATTGTTAAAGCTACGTTAAAAATCTAAATCACACAAATCACACAAATATGACTATATGTACAGACAGACTGCATGACAATATCTCTATATTTCTTTGAAAGAAATGTGATAAACTATATTACCATGCAAATAAAAGGGAACAAAAAATATACATAAAATGAATGCTTTCGTTCATTATATTCAAGTGGAATTGGGGTAGAATTATCTGGCAGTTTTACATTAAAGGTGGTGATGTTGGGTTAGAGCAGGGGTCTCAAACTCCAACCACTCTGAGGGCTGCATGAAGGCATTTTCGATGGCCTAAGGGCTGCACCACCTTTGTTATCTTTCATGATACTTTGTGACACCAATCATTCTGTGGGCCACAGGATACGGCTTGGTGGGCTGCATGCAGCCTGCGAGCATTGTGTTTGAGACCCCTGGGTTAGAGGGTGTTACTTACCATGGTGTGGTGAGAATGGGTCATCAGCAGCACTCAGGCAGAGTACTGGTACTTCAAGGGCATGAACTTTATCGTGCAAACAAGCCTCCCTGTAGTAGTGCTCCCATGATTCATACCCAAATATTTTGGCTGTAAAACGGTCATCAAACTCGCGAATTGTTGAAGCCTGTAATATATTACATTACATACAAAAACTTACAAATTAGGGCACAAGACATTTGCTTATCATACTATTGCTGAAATGCATATCCCAGAATGATGGAAAGCAAGTCCCATAATAATTTTTGGCCAGAATAGTGGAAAACACATCCCATAAATAAATTTAGGCCAGAATGATGGAAAGCAAGTCCAATAATAATTTTAGGATGTTTGCCAGCAGAAAATGCTAGCAAACATTAGTGTCCTCACTTAATTACAAACTGTTTATTCTTTACTGTATTTTTTGTATGTATTTCATAAAAAGAATATTTTTCTTTTTAATCCATGAAAAATTTCTGTACTTTACAAATACACTGACATATTTTAATCAAATATTTTGCTCAAAATTATTTGTATACTGGAGAAAATAATCAATAATGTGCAAGATATGATAATGTCCATCACAATCTAATTGTATGATACCAATGGAAACCAGATTTGCTAAATAAACTGGCTGTAAATGACTGATATACAAATAGGTTTTTGTTCTGAATAAAAGTTAAGAAAATTTTCTATCAATATGATCATATTAATAACCTCTGAAACTAAATTCTTACCTGAAGGACATGATCCAGATTTTCTAAATGAGGCTCAAAGACATGTAAATTTCTGTAAGAGAGAACATCAACTATCATATATCTATATTCATGTTGCGATGAAAATTTGGAATAGGTTAAAGTATAGTTTGCGGTGGAAACATCCAGGAAAAAATATTTAGTTTGCAAAAAACACGTATTGCAAAAGTGTGCAAAAAAATCTGGATGTTCACTTGCATAAAACATCTCTTGGTGATGACGTAACAGTAGGAGTCAACACTTATGTCACAACAGAATTATTTACATCAAGCAGGGTCTGATGTTTCTCACATGCTGTCGGATGAGGATATTGATGATTTCAACAAATGCTAATGCCAAAAAAAACCCTGATAATTCTGCATCAAAAGCTGATGTAGAAAAAAATGTCACTCATCTGCCTTATATAACATAACAGTTGACCATTTCACTAAACAGCTTATGTGGTATTGTAAAAACACGTCCAATGAAAACAGTTCCAAAGCATTTCACTAAACAGCTTATGTGGTATTGTAAGAACACATCCAATGAAAACAGTTCCAAAGCATTTCACTAAACAGCTCATGTGGTATTGTAAGAACACATCCAATGAAAACAGTTCCAAAGCATTTCACTAAACAGCTTATGTGGTATTGTAAGGACACATCCAATGAAAACAGTTCCAAAGCATTCTATGAAGCTGATGTTACTTATTTCACTATAACCTGATAATAATTCTTTCTAAAGGCATCATTAAAACACAATTAGAACACTCATAATAAAAGTCATCCAGATATTAATTATAGTAAATCCAACAGGTAAAGAATATGGTTTCAAGAGTGGTAATATCAGCCAATCAAATTAAAGATCACCTCATTAATCTGCACAGATACCACGTATGTTCAAAACAGCCCATGATCTCGATGATACGAGCCTATATTCCGAGGTTAATAAAAATCGGATTAGAATTATGTCTGCCAGAATGGAAATAAACTCAATTACATTCAAGATAACCTAATTTATGCATGGACAAAACCATTCAAGTGGCCTAAGTGGGTAGAGAGTCCACCTCGTATGTGGCAGTTTATAGCACTGGGCAATCATTCTGCAGACAAGTAGCATTATGTCCCACCCAGTCATATTATCTTGGCACCAGGACAACCAATTCTAATGCTAACCTCTTAACGCTGAGTGTCAAGTGAAGTAGCTGCTAGTACCATTTTTATAAGTCTTTGGTATGACTCTGCCAGGGTTCAAACCCATGACCTCCTGCATCTGAGGTGGGCACTCAAACCATTTAGGTCATTGGAGTGGTAGTTGGACTTGACTTATACACAAGTATAAATAGTATAAAGCTTATTTAATATACCAAAAAATATGTGAAATAATGCAAGGTTATTATACTGCATTGTTTACATTATGGACTTTTTACTGCATTTGTCAGAGCTGTGTTGAAAATCTACACTGAAATCTATACCTTTAGCTGATCAGCCATAACAGGGTTTAAACACAAGATTCATGCTATCTCAAATCTGAAGTGGACACTTCACTTATTATCAAATACCAGGTATATACAAAATTCTTAAACCTACTAACTTCATATTAAATGAAACTGTTGATGAGACTTTCTAATGCATTTTACTGGTGCAGTTTTAGCCCACACAAATGAAGTCTGTTTCATAATTACAAACACTGTATCATCTCATTAACAGACAAGAAGTCTGTATATATTAATATGTGCAATAACTTTATGCCTCATAGTGCTTAAGTTTCTCTTAAGCTTCATGCTGTATATTGTGGGAGTTTTTTTAAACATCTTGTTATTACATAACCAATGAAATCAAACATTAAGAATAATACTGTCTCGGTTTTTATCTAGAAAAAGTGGACATGGGAAACAACATGCCTTTTTTTCCCCAATCCAGTCAAACAGACATCAAGGATACACTGGGAGATGCAAACATTGCTCTTCCCAAGCCAGTCAACTGAACATCTACATAAGCCTCAAGAGCATGTATGGTGATATGACAGCCAAGCACTGTATCAGATTTTGTTATACTCTACATTGCAAAGGCTACTTCTAGTCTATTGGCTTGCCACATGTTCTCATTAAGTTTTAAGCTTATGGGGTTTTTTCCACTGGTAAAAGTGACACGGTAGAAAATATCTTCAGCCTGGTTTTTTACAGCAGCAAACTTTTAGTAAAACCATGAAACACAGAAAACAACTAATCCTGGATGGATGGCCAAAATTCTCATTTTTCAACTCTGTGGATTGAACTAGGGACCAAAGAGGTGTGAAGCAAGTCTATTATCACTCTACTATTATGGCCCCTATCCAAGTTAGCATTAATGATTAATATGCATTATAACTGCCAATAATGAACTTACGTCTTAACAGAGTCCACAAGGTTCCGGGCCAGTGCCCTGTTCAGAACATACTTGTTGAGATAGGGCTGTTCCAGAGATAACACTGATTCAAACACATTCCAGGCTATACAGACAACCATACCAGCCAGCAGGCCACAATCCCTCCCTGTCTTGGCCATGTAGCTAAGGAGTATCATCCTGACAAAAATATACACAAACAAATGTTACACATAACCTAGTGTCTCACCTGTGTGACTTGACCATATAGCTAGACAGTATCATCATCATAAAAATAAACATCAACAAGTGTTACACATTACCTGGCATCTCACATGTATGACTTGTCCATATAGCTCAGCAGTATCAGCCTGTCATTAAAATATAGGCAAATATATGTGGACGCAGTGTCACACAAGCGTCTGTATGCTTGTCAGTACCTGGTGTCACACATGAACCTGTCTGCTTATCAGTACCTGGTGTCACACATGAACCTGTTTGCTTGTCAGTACCTGGTGTCACAGCTGAACCTGTTTGCTTGTCAGTACCTGGTGTCACACATGAACCTGTTTGCTTGTCAGTACCTGGTGTCACAGATGAACCTGTTTGCTTGTCAGTACCTGGTGTCACACATGAAGCTGTATGCTTGTCAGTGCCTTACTTTCGTAAAATTTCAAACAAAGCCTGAATGTTGTTGACCACCATGCGTATGCAGATAAGTCAAGCAAGATTAACTGCTTTAACTTTATATAGTAATATTTTCCAAAACTGTCGCTGATTACAGCAAAGGATGAAGAAAACTTGTGATTTTCAGAAGACTTGAGTGTACAACTTTAACATTGTTTATCATGATACTTAAGGAGGTAAGACAGGCAAAACACTAATTTATTTTGCATATCATTGCATAAATGTTACACTTAAGAATTTCAGAGGAATGTTGTAACCGATATAAAAGATACATAACTTTAAAAAGCCTGAATACTTGATACCACCAAAGATGAAAAAAAAAAACCCAATACAAGACACTGTATATTACTATCTTAATGAAATTTTCTTAATTAATGGCATTAATTAATGGCATTACACTTTAGACATTATCGTGCACCTTAAATAAAAGTGATCTATGGAAAGACAATTGTCCCAATTAACTACATTTGGGTTTAGACAGTGCAATGAAGATTTTTTAAAAATTAAAAGTAAAATGGCATTAGCATTCCTTTTGATATTTTATTTAATATATTTTATTTCTTTTGCTCAGAAATGAGTGAAAAATATATAGAGCAGTATCAGAAAACAAATAAAGAAATCTGTCTGTCTAGAATTTTATAATTAAAGGCCATCATATTTGCTTCAGCTATTAAAACTGCCAGGCCATGAATATGTAAATTCTATCCAAGAAGAAGTACAGTGGAGCCTGTCTTGAAAGACCAACACTTATCCAAAACAAAATGGTCTCTCCAGGGTTAGTAGCATATTTCTTTCGAAATTTTCAAGGTTTTTTTCAAGGTTCAAAACCATGTTATTCAAGGTGTATTCTTACATTAATTTTAAAGGTTACATAAATGAAACTGTATGTAAACACAAGTTAACACTTACCATTACTCCATATGAGGAACATGTCTTGCAAATTTATTTCAAAAAAATAAAAAATAAATAAAACATGAAGTCACGAGTATGATCATTGATATCATTCCCATTAATACTAAACATCCTACATCTGGGCATTAGAAAAATATAGTCAATGAACTATGTTCATTTTATGCTGTCTACACTACCCTATTTTCAAAGTCCAAAATATTTTAGAGTGAATTTTTCATTTCTTGTAGCTTGTCATCAAACTGTTTATGAAGAGCTCCAAGTTCATCGATTTTGTCCTTAACACTTTTCCTCTAATTATTTGATGTCGTGATAAAGGAAATTTTCTTATGAATCTCTGCTTTCAATGCACAGTCATCAGCAGCAGCTGTTGCTGTCTCAATGTCTTTTTCAGTACCTTCCTTTCTTCCTCACTCATCCCCATAAATAAAAAAAAGTAAAGATATTTGTTTTTTATCTTATTGCTCATTTAAAAACAATGTATGGATAGCTTAAATGATTTCATATTAGATATATTAATATTTCTCTTAGTTAGCTGTACTTTATAGTTCAGATTTATTGTGTTCATTGCAATTATCGTCTGTCCTATTTCAACTCAATCCCAAAACAGAACTGGATCCAACTAATTTCATAATTAAGACTATATACAGTTTCTATTTTAAAACTTGAATCTGTGTGTTCACAGATATACCTCTTTCATCAAAAATGATTTCATGCTGAAGGCTTCTTTTTTTGCCAGTATTAGTCGCCACTACAAAAGCTTGGCATTTTCTTCCCCAGCTGTATGTGATCATGGAGCACTCTCACCCACTGCACGCAAATCAATATCCTTCTGGCATAATTTGCATTTTTCAAAGCTCTCTGAGAAAGATCTCAATCCAAACTTCATATTTTTCTTTACTAGCCACTGAAGTTGGAATCAGCAGACAGCCATTTCAAAGCAAATGATTCAAATTTAAACCGCAGCTACAATCAGGCTTCATACAATCGGAGTTTAAAATGTATGACTGCGCAGTGGCCAGTTGTGGAAAAATTTATGTTCCGGCACAAACTTAGTGACAGACTGTTTTCTGTTGGGTTTTTCCCCCCCTTTTCTTTTTTATCTGTAAAATGAAAACTATTATTTTGTTTGGTTTCAAGAAAATCAAGACTTTTCAAGGTACCCAGATAATATTTTGAATTTTCAAGGCGTTTTTAAGGCATTGAGGGAACAACTCATTTTTCAAGGCTTTTTAATGTCCCCTATGGACCTTGTCTCTCGTGATAGGTGGTCTATCATGACAGGTCATAACACTATATAATCAATAAATCAGTACATGGAGAACCTGGTCTCTCAAGACAGGTGGTCTCTCATAACAGTGATCTCTCAAGACAGGTGGTCTCTCAGCAGTGATCTCTCAAGGCAGGTTTTACTCTATTCAAAATCCTTTATACTGGTGACATACAAATGAATATCCTGTATATTAGTAACATAGATATTAAGATAATCTTTGTCATCTTACCCTCCTAGGGAAATCCCTGCACCCATGAGCGGAGAATCTGGATATTTATTCTTGACATGGGCCACAACTAGAGCCATGTCATCTGTGTTAGCAGCACAGTAAGTCCTAGGAGTCTAAAATAAATAGTACAAATATAGAATTAGATTTTTTGGTCCAGGAACGAGGAAAGTTCATATTTAACATGAAACACTTATGGGTGGTGGTGGTGTCAGTTTTCACGAGTTTTGAGTCTTTTTATAATGGACGCAGGCAAGAGAATGCTTGGATTAAGCGAGTCATTTGAATAACCGAGTTACGAATGTTTATTTTCTTGGCATTCTTGAAATTTATACTTAAAAGATGATGCTTCTCCTAGCAGCTCATGTAGTACAGTACTCCCTAATTATAATGGTGTCCATGGATGATATAGAGTACACTGCCTTATAGTGACACTCTCTCATTATAACACTGTCAAAGGGAACCATGTTGTATATCACTTTATAGTGAGACCATCTTATAATGAAGTAAATGAAGCATACATCACTTTCACACTATAATGCTGTCAACTGGAGTTACATAGTATACTGCCTTATAGTGACACAGCCTCATTATACTGCTGTCAGTAGGAGTCACACAGTATACTGACTTGCAGTGAGACACTCCCTCATTATACTGCTGTCCATGGAAGCCATTGAGAGTATTACCTTATGGCAAGGCCACCTTATAATGCAGTCCATGATACATACAGTAATCATATATACTGACTTAGCTACATCATTTATACCAACATGAAAGGGCTTCATGACAGAATGCTTCCTGTCAAATTTAATCAAAATCTATCCAGTGATTTTCAAGAATGTGCCATCTCATGTTTATTTTATAAAAATATTTAGTTACAATGGCCATTTTTTTTATGATGGACGATCATCATTTGTACACATTTTAAAAGCCTTCATGTCAGGACGCTTTCTTTCATATTTGATGAGAGTTTGTCTATTTTTAGGGTTTTATGGCAACCATATTTGATGACATCAGTATTACCAATAAAAATTTTAAAGATATTCTTGTCATAATGCTTTCTTTAAAATCTGGTCAAATGCTGTAAGTGGTTGATGGAGAATAAGTCATTTAAAGGAATTTCTGTATTTAACAATGGCCACTGTATGTGGCAGTTGATCAGCATCAATGTAATAAATTCAATTTTAAATCTGAATGATCTCTGCAAAGTTTGGCTGAAATTTGGTCCAGTGGATTTTGAGAAAGCTAAAAATAGTAACTGAACATGCAGGGCCATGCTTTTTGGGGGTGCTCAAACAGTTTCATGAAAAGAAGGCCCCATCTTTGTTTGTGCCCAAACAGTTTCCTGAATACACTGTCCATTTATTGTGTTTCAACATGTTCCTCAATACCTGGCCTGACCATAGTACTCAAACAGTTACATAATACAGGGCCTGATGCCCCTTGTACTCACTGACACAATACAAGGCCTGACTATGCAACTTGGTTACCAAAAACAGGGCCTGACTCCCCTATTACTCAATCAGTTATACAGTACAGGGCCTGAACTTGGCACTCAGTAATATAATACAGGGCCTAACCATGCTACTCAAACAGATGATAATCAAACAATTACCTACTACAAGGCTTGATCTTAGTACTCAAACAATATAGGACTTGATGATGGTACTCAGTTACACCACATAGGGCCTAACCATGGTACACAATTACAAAATACATGGCCTGACCATGGTACTCAGAGACCTAATAAAAGGCGTGTCATTGATTTTCAGCTAATGCAGGGTCTGATCCCCCTACCCCCTAGTACTCAATCAGGTACATAATACTGGGACTGACCATGGTACTCAGTCACACAATACAGGGCCTGACCATGGTACTCGGTCACATAATACAGGGATAGACCATAGTACTCAGCCACACAATACAGGACCTGATCTTGGCACTCAAACAGTTGTACAATACAGGGCCTGACCACAGTACTCAGTCACACAATACAGGGTCTGACCATGGTACTCAGTCACACAATACAGGGCCTGACCTTGTCACTTGAACAGTTACATAATACTGGGACTGACCATGGTACTCAGTCACACAATACAGGGCCTGACCATGGTAGGTACTCAGCCACACAATACAGGGCCTGACCATGGTAGGTACTCAGCCACACAATACAGGGCCTGACCATGATAGGTACTCAGTCACACAATACAGGGCCTAACCATGGTACTCAGTCACACAATACAGTGCCTGACCATGGTACTCAGTCACAAAATATAGGGTCTGACCATGGTACTTAGTCACACAATACAGGGACAGACCATGGTACTCAGTCACACAATACAGGACCTGACCATGGTAGATACTCAGTCACACGATACAGGGCCTGACCATGGTAGGTACTCAGTCACACAATGCAGGGCCTAACCATGGTACTCAGTCACACAATACAGTGCCTGACCATGGTACTCAGTCACACAATACAGGGCCTGACCATGATACTCAGACACACAATACAGGACCTGACCATGATAGTCACACAATACGGGGCCTGACCATTGTAGGTACTCAGTCACATGATTCAGGGCCTGACCATGGTAGGTACTCAGTCACACGATACAGGGCCTGACCATGGTAGGTACTCAGTCATGCGATACAGGGCCTGACCATGGTAGGTACTCAGTCACACGATACAGGGCCTGACCATGGTAGGTACTTGGTCACACAATATAGGGCCTGACCATGGTAGGTACTCAGTCACACAATACAGGGTTGACCATTAAATCACCTTACCAGGAGTCTTGCACCTCCATTGCCTCTGTTGTTGAACACTACAGTCCTGTAAAGATACAAGGAATTAAATGAAGAACAAAATCAAATATAATTTGTTAGGAGTTTAAACTTGATGTTATTAAGCAAGAATGACTGTACTGAAATTTATTTGGAGTGAATGTTATTAAGGAAGAATGACTGTACTGAAGCAGGTTCTTAATGAGATAAAAAAAACTACCTGTCCCAACAAATCTTACATGTATGTGACAACACCATCAAGCCATGCCCCTGCCACCCCAACTTGTACTCATGACAGAGTCAAGAAGCCCTAATCTAGGCCCCCCATCTTATACCTATGTGACAGAGTCAACAAGCCCCCCTGCCCCGCCAATATTATACCTATGTTACCAAGCCATCAAGACCTGCCTCTGTCCACCCACACCAATCTTTTGCCCATGTTACAAAGCCAACAAGCCCCCCCATATTATATCTATGTTACAAAGCCAACAAGCCCCCATGCCCCCCTTCAATTTTATACCTATTTGACAGTGCCAACAAGCACCACCATGCTACACCCAACACTTGTCATTTATTTTCCGAGCTCAGAAACAGAGATAGATAGATAGATAGATAGATAGTCAGATAGATAGATAGATTGGTATAGCTGTAATTTGCAGTCACTCTGGTAACCCATACTGATATGATATAGATATATATATATATATATATATATATATA
>JAECUM010026328.1:0-18867 GCA_016617855.1 Megalonaias nervosa
CGACTTTTGTGTAGATAAGGACCAAGCAGGTCACAATCACTATTTAAGGACCGGTGCAGTTAGAAGGGACAAAGACGGAACTTATGAGGTATATACTACTGTTAGAAATGATGAATTTTATTGCATTTTGAGCATCATACATCTCGATTGTTTCGGAAATCTTGATATTAAGCGCGTGTTTTATCTTCCTGCGTGAGAGAGAAGACAGAAAACTCTCGTTTTCATTACTTACGTAGAAGATCGAAACTTTCTCTATGTAATGAGTTTAGACAATGATATATGTACGTATGTACTTGATTAGGTACAGAGTAATCGTTTAACTGCCATTCAGATCATGCTCCAATCAGCTGCCATAAATACTGCCTTTTGGAACATTACACTAGTATGAAAGCAAACGTAGGAGACAAACACCTTTATTGATCATCACGCTCATTATTTGTGTAAAGTTACACCGGAAGTCTTAAGCAAGAAAATTGCCTCCAGTCAATTCATCCCCTGCCGTAAGGATGAAAAATCAATGAAGTATGAGTAATGAATAAAATGGACTTTATTTGCTTGCTTTCCAGGAACACATACTAAGAAGTCAATACCCTATATTCATCATGATATTGTGCCGAATGGATTTTAAAATGTCATACATGATATGTCTATGGAATTATGTTTTTTATGTTTCTTGAAAGAATTCATTTCTTTCATGGGTAACAGCTGCATTGAAACGTCGTGTGTGATAAATGAGAAAGATCCGTCAAAAAGCTTGATGATTTAGAGTCAGAGCGAAATCACAAGAATGAATATGTCAATTAAGCATGAACCCTTTAAAGGAGTGTCGATCTACGACTATTCTTATATTTGTATTAACTGCATCTGCCAGAGAGATGATTAATAGCGGAGTTATCTATGTCCATGACTTTCATAGTATTTGGAGACTTATGACGTATACAAGCTGTTCTTTTCAACCAGTTGGTATCTAAGCCAGACCTATAGGCTTCTGCTAGGTCACGGTCTTTGGGTAGACATGTATACATTTATTCGTGCACTTTTGCACGCGATGGGCCTTCTGATTGTAAAGAACAACGGCACTTAAAGCTGTTGCAAATATTATGTTGTATTTATGTATAATTTGCATATACAGTTCACTGAGCCGATGTACACGATTGCTTGCTTTTTTTTTTGTTGCAACAAGGTAGTCTAACATAGGATTCAATCTAACCATCTTGTTATTCTAGGTACAGAATTTTCACATCTTTACCATTAATGTGTGGTTTGCATAGAATTGACGGAAACACCAAACTGTATCTGTCATGAACATATATTAATCATGTCAACGAGACTTTCAGCGCTTGACAAGTTTACTCACGATAATGTAAAACATTTAATGCTAGAGTGAAAATAGCGTGACATAATAGACTGCATCTGACGAGCTTTTCGGAACAGTAATTTGTTTTTAGATCGTTCTGGTCCGGGGACATATCTCTTGAGGAACCCTCTTTTGTTTTATTTATTGTCAGATGTGTCTATTATTTCCCTTGCAGAGATTGTGTGATAACTGAATTTAGGTCACTCTATCCGCAATAAAACCCCAAGTGAAGGCATCTTAAATTCATCAGGCTGTTCGCATGCAGCAATAGCCCATCTCTATCCGTCTGTCACTCTTATTTATCTAAAATCATTCCTAATGCATTTTTTTGGGTACTCGACATCATAGGAACGCTTTCTAGACGCTTGGTTTTGCAAGAAATGTTTTTCTTCTTCTTCTTTATTCTTTGAAGCAGCTTTGATAGAGCGGATTAAAGGGACAAGAAGAAATTGTAAATAGATGTCAGTCTTTAAATTGTACTAATTTCTTAATTAATATTACTAATTACACCAATAACTTTGACAGCCTCCGTCAGTGCTTAAGGGTGTCTTCCAAAAGAATGAAAAACTAGTTGCGTCACAAAACCTCACACGGCTACAAATCTTTGTCGAAAATCTTCAGTCCAATGAAAAGACTTCATTCAAACATCTCAGTTAAGGTTACTAAGCAGGGGTGATAACTTATCAGCCGATATATTGAGTATAATTTTATGAATTAAATTCCTTTGTATTTGGAATAGATTGTAAAGGTTATGATATAGTTCTAATGCTTACTTTGTTAAAAAGTCATTTACCTTGTGCGTATCTGAACTTTTTACATTAAGTTTCAGGCATCCATATTTAGGACTAATTAGATAACGTTACTATTTTCTTCCATCCTGTACTGACGATCAAATTTATATTCTGTGACTTTTTACATACTAGTGCTATTTTACGTCATTATTCAATTTTGATGTGACACTACAAGACTTTATTACACTCAGGTTCTGAAGTTCACAACATATGGGGTACACAAGAGTGTGATATCATAACATAATGTTTAGCAGGGATTACACAGTTCGGACAACATAATCTAAGAAAGTGTAAATATTGCTCAAGAGTTTTGTGTTACTTGCATTCGTTCATTTACTATATTTATAAAACGTTTGTTCCGGAAATATAATAATGAAGAGGGAAATTTTGTATTCCAACACGAAAATAAGAACACGACAGGAGGTAGTGATATTCGTCGCCTATTTACTGAATCTGACAGTGTACAATATTATTCGTTATAGGAAACATTAGCCCATTAGTTTCACCAGGAAATCAATGATTTGCAATTCTAAACTTAATTAAAGTCTTAAATATATATGTGAAATGTGAACTGTGAAATAGATCTTTTCTAAATCAACAACTAATTAAGAACTTTATATGACATATCGATCTGGCTGCCCAGACGTGTCTATATTGATTTTTATGGTAGTTCTAAAGACCTTGGTAACCATTTAACTGACACAAAACGTTTACTTCTCTATACGTAGCTAATCCCAACATCATTTATTATATCTTTTACTTCTAATATCCATGTATTGTCAAAGAATTATCACAAAACTATTTGTATAAGAGAAAATCATATGATAAGACACGTGTTCTTCATAACCACCAACTAATCGAGGAGAATAGTTCAGCATGCGAGTTTCAAATGTTACGACTCTATGACCTAAAACTAAGTAACAGAAAAGGGGAAAAACCAACAAGTTTTGTAAAGTTCAACCAATAATTTATTTCCCTAGAATGCAAAGTGAAAACTTAAAAAAAACTTACGTTATTGTGAATTAAATTCCGGAGAGTCATAAAAATTCTGTCACAAGTCCAATGAATGTATAAGGTTCCAATTGAATTCCAGTGGTGTTCCAAATAAATTCCAATACTGGATATGTTGATGTGCCTATAGTCTCGAATGTGCTAATGTGATTTGGAATGTGGGGATTTGTTAATATCCTTGACTAAATTCATTATAATTCCAATTTCATGATTTAATCCAAAAAGTATTAATGATCACTTAGTAATTCCAGTGAATAATTTAAATAAATAGATCCACCCAAATTAAAAGCTAAACACAACAACTAGACTGACTCACCTTCGCATGTTAAGGTAGGATGCGTAAATATTCAAGTAAACAACATTGATATAAAAAGCTAAGACAAAATAATAATGCCGGGATGTAGGTCAGTCTCCTCGGTAAAACGTTGAAAGCTGTCAACAAATTTTGGAATTTGGAAGTGAAAAACTAATATCTACATTCAGATAGAAGTAAACTTATTTCCTTCCATTGGTCATTATCTTAATATTTAATGTATAATCATAAAGAAATAGTAGGTATGTATCATGTTGTTTGCAAATAAATGTCACTAGTCAGGTACACCATTATCGTGCTTTTGGACTAAGGTCAATTAGAAAATACAGATATAGATAATATATAATCATGCAGAACAGTAACAAACAACACAAATTAAATATTCATACCATGATGCTAATATCAAAGGGAACCGACCCGTGTAGCATATGTAGAGGGGTACAGTTTTCGATATTCATTATACTTGTAAGGAATGAACGAAGAGTTCTATACAACTATATCTGATCTTGAAAAAATCTCAAAATTTCACAAGCACATGTTAACATCGGTGCAATCGACTGATGAAACAATTTTAGCTGATAACCGATTGGCAAATGTAAATTGTGTGTATGAATTGATCCACCAGCCATGTTGTCCTTATATATTGTTACGTATATGTAATTAAATTGCGTGTGTGTTAGTTTTTAAATTCTTTTTCAATTTTATTTTTGTCTCATTACATTTTATTGTAATGATAATTTTTACTGGATTTGATATTTTCCCAGTAAATTTAGTCTCTGTTTTGACCTGAATAGAATATAAAAGGTATTACATTAGCACTATATTTAGCTCACCCTGGTTCATAGATCTTGTAAACATCGAGTTAAAACGATTGGCTATTACCAAGATCAATTCGGCCCACATGTTAACTAAATTGTAAACAGCCTTTCTTTTTTAAATTTCCAGTGTGAGAATTTGATTCTTAGATAGGGTTATTGTAGCTACGTGTTTCAATTGTTGATGTCAGATTGTTTTGAAGTTCATTTATTGTTTGGAATTTAATAATTCATTCTCTAGAAAACGAAACAAGTGTTTCATATTTATAAAAGTTCTGGGACAAAAACATTCAGTGGAATTTATTCTGGAATTCTAAACGGAAACATTATAAACTGTGATTCAATGAGGATCTGTTGCCATAAGTACAACGACTTCATCTGACGTCATCGCCTCCATGTTGGAATTTCATCGAGATTCGAACCTGGATTCAATTAGAACTGTTTAGTGATAGGACTTATATTTTTCAATCCTAGGATTCACTTTTGGATTATATTCACAAACCGTAAGTCCTATTTCAAATTTTTACATTGTTTTCTGGGGAAATAAATTATTTTGTTAAAATTTGCAAAGCTTGTTGGCTTCACTCAATTATTTTTTTACTTTTGTACGAGCCTACACGTAACTATATATATATATATATATATATATATATATATATATATATATATATATATATATAGTATATAAAAGTATATATATATATATATATATATATATATATATATATATATATATATATATATATATATATATATATATATATATATATATATTCATAGAATTGTCATGACATTTTCACAATATATTGATTAAACTTGTCTCAGTCACTGGGAAAATTTGAAAAGGCAGATGACCTGTTTGAAAGAAATATATATATATTTAATAAGCAGGAGGAACTGTATGTAGGTTGTTTCTGAGGGGTTTGTTTTTGTCCTTATTTAGCTGCATATATTTTTGACTTGCATTCGGTCTCTTTTCTTCCAGTTTTCCTCTTTTCATCTCACTGTTCATCTCTTTGACTTTAGTTTGTATCTTTTCCCTTTAATTTCGCGTGTTCACTTGCAATTGTGATTTCAGTGTTTTGCTATGTTCAACAAAGTGGTTAATCATTACTGGCTTTTGATATTGTATGTTATCTACTTTGCAGATTCAAGGCTTTCAATCACGTCAAGAGAGCACATACCTCGCCCGTATTTGCCTTAATCGGAAATAAGATATTTTAAACGTAGTCTATCTACAATTAAAAAAGGTAGTTTTGCAAGATCCAAAGCATTCAAATATGTGTTTCATAGACGTAAGCATGCGTCTAAGAGGACTTTCGATGATGTTGCTTTCTTTTTTAGGGCACAATGAGGTTTAAGCGAATCGTTTTGAGCAAGTTTGTCACTTAAGGAGCCCATCGTAATTGGTACAACCAATAAACAGTCTCTGAAAAGCACAGCTGTAACCCGCTTGCTCTAGTCCTCTTTGGTCCCAATTAGGTTCAGTTATTTAACGACAGGTGCAAAGGCCCGTGATCTCCCATGCAAGGCTGGCGCTTTCCTAGGAATTCTTCACTTTTCTACATATCAGTGGCCACATTACACCAACATATGAGCCGCCTAACCAGTAGCGTCACTAGGGTTGGTGTCACCCAGTGCGGTAACTCATGGTGTTACCCCCATGGACCTCCTTCCTGCACAAAAATTCAACCATTTTATAGACAGTCATGTGCGGTAACTCATGGTGTCATCCCCATGGACCTCCTTCCTGCACATAAATTCCAAAATGTTATAGACAGTCATTTTTGTGTCACCCCCTCTGATGGTGTCACCCCGTGCGGTCCGCACCTCCGCACCCCCACCCCCCAATGACGCCACTGCGCCTAATACTCGTCGAATAAGCTGTTATAACTTCTTCAACTATCGACTCTAAATTGGAAACACTATTTGCTTGCTTGTCTTTGAAAACAACCGTGGCTAAGATATAATTTAATAATGGGTTGTCTATGAATATTTAAAAAGATCCCTTTATAATATTATTAACGCATGAATGGAGATAATCATGCCTCAACAAATCTGAGTAGATACATATGGGGATAAAGGATTGCTAAATTAGATATAGTCATCATGTCTGTATATGTCGAGAAAAGTTAAGATTATAATAAATGTACATGCCGTAGAGTGTGGGTCCTTGCATAAGTTTTGTTTCTGATAATATTTATGTTCTTTCCTTTAAAACTATGACTTTTCGGCCATTTGTCTTTTTATTTGGTTCTGGTTCTTTCTTCTTTTCTGACCATTGTTTGTTTTGTTTTTTTATTTCCCTGGGGGCGAAAAGACAGTGGCGGGGTGTTATCATCCTTCGTATGCTTAGCTATTGTTCAGTTTATCAATAATTTATATGTGAAGACCGTCCAATTTGATTACTGACAGTTTCATTCCTTGTGCATTAAGCTAGCCCCATTCTTCAAAATATTGACAGACATTCATTCATTCATCTTTTCTTAACCCACAACCGACGATTATCCATGACAAATAGCCAAATGACCATGGAGGACAACCCCTTATCAACAGCAGAGATATTGGCTCCACGCATCAATTTGGCCAAGACCATCTAAACCAATAGGTCGCATCGTAACCCAGGCCAGCACCAACACGATGATCGATATTATTCATCTAACATTAATTAAAGCGTTCCATTTCTTTTGATGAAAGTGACAAATGATGTTTGTTATATGTTACCTATCAGAAATAAGGGTTTGGATAAATCACCTTAATAATGATTTTTGTGTGTGTCAAAGGTGTTCCTATATGAATCGCTATTGGGTTTGCTAAATTATTATGAATTCAAACGTCTACTTTAGATTTTATAGAAAGATTAGTTTGCTTCACTTTCTTGTTTCTCGCTTTTGGATTGACTAAAATAACTGCAGTAATTTTGCACACGAAGAGCACATGCACGTAACACAAAGCGTATTACCAATACTTATAAACAGGCTCAGTGCATATACTTTCTGGGTCAACTTTTCGTTATTACTCTCTAAGAGTACATATGAAAAAGATCAAAATGGTCTTTTTCATATAATTCTATTATAGTGTCCGATTAAACGTAAGTTTAATAAATGCTTATGTTCAAATTTGCTAAAAACAAACAAGACTTTTGGGATTAAATCCCTTCAAAACAAACGTTAGCATCCAGTGCTACAATATGAAAGAAAGGTAAAGATGCTAAAAGTTTTTTTTTCAAGTATCAATTTGCAACTACCAGTTTATATATGGTGGTCTAAGTGGTTGAGCGTCCGCCTCGGATGCGGGAGGTCGCGGGGTTCGAACCCAGGCCGAGCCATACCAAATACTTATAAAAATGGTACTAGTACCTGCTTCTCTTGGCGCTCTGCGTAAAGAGATCAGTGTTAGGACTGGTCGGCCTGGTATCAGGATAATGTTACTGAGTGGGACATTATGCTACGTGTCTGTGTCATAATGCCCCAGTGCTAGACATCACTATAAACTGCCACACTGCAGATATCGTAGCGATATGACTAAAAAAAGTTTTAAAGCTGCTTTAAAAAAATTCAAAATGCAATTTATATATGAAATTAAACAGATTGATTTTATGTATTTAAATACTTTTATAATTAATAAAGCTCATTATCAGTGCTCGAACTCAATAGCTTGGTTATCGACACGGTCATGCGAGTGAAAATGTTAGCAAATTCTTAAGTTTACTTTCTTGAGGCATTAGCTTTCTTGAATATCAGATTACGAGTCTGGAGGCCTTTACAGTATGGAAGAAGACGAAAAGTTTTTCTCCTCTCCGCTAAGTAATAAATATCGATTCCACGCTAGGCCAGGAAAGCGTTGTTCTCTGAGACGAAAGAGGTCAAGTCACTCACGTTGATAATGGTTTTAGGGTTTCAACTGTCGTATTTAGTATTTTTTTTATGTATTTTTTTTTGCTATCAACGAGATATTATCATGGGTCTAATATAAATTCCGCATATTTTGCTTTGTTTTTTGGTGTCTTTACTTTTTGTTTGCTTTCTTCTAAATGTCGCACGGTAAATGGAGTTTTCGTTTTCTTTTTTGCTTGCCTTTCTTCAGTAAACAATCTTGCGGTTTACCGAAAATACGCTTATTCTGTTAAAAACAATATTTATTTGAATTACCATTTTCCTGATAGACTCTTCTTTCACGGTTATGCACCTTACGTATATCATAAATAGCAACGGCCAGCACTGACATAATACGGCACAGGACCTTACTAGACTGAATCTTGAAACGGACAATGCATGTGTCTCATCTTAGTTTCCGTCATAATCATTATCGGTTAATTTCAATATAGAACATTTCTGTGATATTGATTTTGTGAATGGAAACGATATCAGGTTTGAATTATGAAAATCGGTTCCGCCATTGAATGGTCGTGTTATTATGTGTGTTGGGAAATATTGACAGAAGTATTAATAGAAAATTCTCCCAGGAGACTAGTTGTATTTGAATTGATAGTTTTATCATTCAAAGTAGCGGCATGCAACCATATATCAACCCTATTAGTCTCATGAAGTTTTCTTCAAGTCTTGTAAAAGTGTACCTGTTGATGAATAGTGACGAATGTTGATTTAAATTTTTCTTGTTAACATAATTATTGGTCATAAACTTAACTGAAACGTAAAATTACAAGTTTTTTTTTTTTTTTTTTCTTGACAATTCAGCTTGACTATGATTATTAGTGTTTTCGCTTTTGAAATGATGATGATGATGATAATGACAAACATACCTGGTTTCATTAAATAAATTGCATAAGGGACGATATTTATTCCTCTAAGGGAAAAATGCTCATAAATTTTGTGGATTAATTCCTAATGCTTTATGAGCGTTTTTCTTCTTCAGGTAAAATGGATAGCGTTGTACCCTATTACATACTGCAGGATATAACAGTTGAATATTCATGAATTCCAACACGGGTTATATTTTAATGTTAGTAGGTGTATCAAAATATATAAAATCTTCACAACGTTGCATAACCATTGCACCAATTGTTAAAATAAGTAACAGAGTCGTACTGGCCCTGCCCGTTTCTCTTTATATTAGATATTGGCGTCCCTGGTGGAGGGTGCATCCGCCCACCCCACCCAACTCCTTCTTGGGCCAACCACCGAAATTTGTCGGTGTTCTCCAGAAAATTACAACCTGAAAATGGTGTAACCATATTTTCATACTGAAACAGCGTTGCATTTAATTTGTCCTTTTCTCCAGAACAAATTTCTGTAGAATGGTTTTGCACAACTCATTAAGTAAAAACTTCTAGAATTCATTTTATTTTTTCACACAAACGGGGAATATTATGGCGTTTTAGGGTCACACAAGATCCGTCGTAGTGTTAATTAATACAAAACAAATGAGGAAACAAATGTCGGATATCATTAAACCAGTTCCAAAAGTCATAAAACTTGTTGAAACAGAGTTCGAGATTAAGATTTTGTGTCAGCCAATCACAAACGACTTTACTTTTGAAATTCACATTTGATTTGCTAAGAATAAAGTCTGCATATTATACTCAAGTTCAGAGGTTTATGATTTATATTTATATTTATACGATTTATTTACTATTGCCATCGACTTAATGACCGTTCACCGACACTTTTTTCATGTTCCCTGCAAGTTCAGAAAATAGATGTTACATACTGTATCGCAACCAGCTGTTTGGTGCTTCTTTGGGGCTTATCCGCTGTTACAGAGGGCGTCGTTTTCTTGTATTGTCTTTCTGATGAATTGCTATTCCGCCACTTACATTTTTCTTCTACATTTCGAATCAAATGGAACATTACAACTTTGTTCATTAATGAGCTTCAAGAATAGAAAATCAGGACGGCACAGCAGGTGTCAAACATTAGAGACAAATACATCACGTAAAAGACTCGCAATCCTACGGCAGCGAAGTTCATCTGCATCTGTGTTGGGGGTATATAATAAATAACTTGATTCGTCGCCTAAATTAATCGGCCGTTTCAAATCACAATAAAAGAAGGACGCTGTAAGGGTAAAAATTAATGTGCCTTCGAGAATAAAATAGTCTTTAAACTTGCAGCAAAAATAATGAAAGTGTCAAAAGCTACGGTACCTATGGTTGATATGGTGTAAAAGTACCAGTAATTGTAGTAGTATTATAATAGTAGTGTGTGTGTGTGTGTGTGTGTGTGTGTGTGTGTGTGATATTTGGATTTTTAACATAGCTTAGCATAACATTTTGTTTCAGTCATATCGTTACAATGTCTGTAGTGTGGCAGTTTATAGTGATGTCTAGTACTGGGGCATCATGCCGCGGACATGTAGCATCATGTCCCACCCAGTCACATTATTCTGACATCAGGCCAACCAGTCTGTCAGTAACTTCTTAAAGCCGAGCGCGTGGCGAGGCAGCTGTTAGTACCATTTTTATAAGTTTTTAGTACGAGTCGGATCGAATGTTTTGTTGGAAATGGAATCACCTGGAAGGATCAGTTGCATCAGCAGACGCTGAGATCACGTGTGACATAACATGACACCACTTTAGTAAACAATGACCAGTTCAATGCAGTGGCAACTTCTGTTTTATTTATATTGCGTTTAGCCGACCATAGGCAGAAAAGTTGCGAGCGATTTCTGATTGACTTGTAAGTATGTTGTTAAATTATCGAAAACCTGGCTGAGACCTCATAGGCATCACAGCAGCAATCCCTTTGTTCTCTGTACGTCGGTGAAATTTGCACCCGGTGTTATATGCTGTCATCAAGGAACAACAGGAAAACAATAATGTTGTTTGTTTTTTTAAATCGAGTTTTAGCGTAAGGCTGACATAGATTTTGACATATTTGTTAGACAAGCATAGACGCAGATAACCGTGACGCTGTTTTCAAATCCGTATATAGAATTGCTGTTCATAAAAGTTAACCTATTGCAATTGTTATGTATATTTAATTTATACTGTGTGCTTGACCATTGTCTGTGATATAGAGTAGAGTTTTTGTCTGCATGACTATTATCATGATTTTAAGAAGTAAACATGATGTTTACTTGAATTTAAGTTCAAGACCTGCGGTATGTCTGTTGTGTCTTAGGTCAAGTGAAATTAGCATATATGTTAGTTAAAACAAACTTTTCTTTCCTGTTTTAATATCATTGTTTGGGAATCCATGAATAGGGTTTTCAGTTGTGTTCAGATATAATGTGAGAGGAATCACGTATTTAAATTATACTTTGGAATTACAAAGTGCCTTTGACATTTTGGACTAAAACAATACTCTGGGATTTCTGTGAATGCATTGAAAGACATTCTGGATTATATCATTGTGATACAATGAAACTTGTTACATCAGCATATTCAAGACTATTTTAATCCATTTGGAACATTCTATACGTTTGAACTTGTGACAGAATATTTAACATTATCTGAGATTTAATTCAGAATAATGTAATTTCCTCGTAAATATTCATTCGCAAATTAGGGAAATTATTTTATTTGTTGAATTTTACTAAACTTGTTGGCTTCGCTTCTTTCTGTTACTTTAAGATCATAGAGTTGTAACACAACATTTAATAATTTATACAGTAGCTTGGATATGGACGATTTGCCGTACTTGTTTATTCAGTAAAACATAGTTTGTGACATAAGATAAAGTCTCAGATCTTATCTGTATTAGTCGGGTTTCATTAGTAAACATTCATAATACACAGTATCTACCGAATAATAATTAGAAACAGTGAACACTTAACCCAAGTATATAAAGCAGGTTTAATATGTGGGTGTTTTAGGTGATCCCATTCGGTGTTTAGGCAAAAATTCAACCTTTATCCTTCATGCAAGCATTAACTTTAAGACAGTATTATTTTCGTAATTTATTATAAACTTAAATAAAGTTTCAGCTGCATTATTGTTTATCTTCCCTTCAAAACACTTACATCGATCATGGAGATTAATTAAATATACTGACTCTAATTTTCCGTCAAGATCGTGGAGCGCATACTCGTAACATTGAGTTAATCACCGCTTCCATCGAAACCACGAGGGAGAGGCCAAAACACAACAGCAAATTATGCCCGGATAAACAAACCGAAACTCGCCATCACTGAGGCATATACACCTGTTGTTCACTGCTGTGTGGTTTCAACATTTTAACGATAACTCACCAACCATTCGAATTTCACTTGTGAAGTCTGCTGTCCGATTTTGCCCTCCAGAAATGGAACTCAACGGAAGATTCGCCTTTTAAAGCTTGCCACTTACATTTGTCAGCCACGGCTATGTCTCAATGAGAAAATGGGGATTTAAATATAATACCGCAACCCGACAGCTTCAGTTTTGCATTCTTAACGCGAACAATATCCTTAATAGCTTCAAATACCATCAGAGCATTATGTAATAGCTTTATAAAAATCCTTTATAATGCAAACAAAATCACTGCCATTTATTTTGAGGAAGGATTTCATCATTATGGTAAGACCACTCCGGTGGCCTAGTGGTTAGAGCGTCAGCCTCGGATACGGGAGGTCGCTGGTTCTACCATCGGCCGAGTCATACCAAAAGCTGACAAAAATGGTACTAGCACCTCCTTCGCTTGGCGCTCAGTTTTAAGAGGTTAGTGTTAGGACTGGTCGGCCTGGTTGTTAGGATAATGTGACTGGGTGGGAAATGATACTACATGTCTGCGGCATGATGCCCCAGTGCTAGACATCACTATATACTGTCAGACTGCAGACGTCGTAGCGATATGACTGAAACATTGTAAAAGCTACGTTAAAAATTCCCAAAACACACACACACACACACACACACACACACACACACACACACACACGCACACACACACACTCACATTATGGCTGAAACGTTTTGATGAGTTAGGTACACTCATTATGGCTGAAACGTTTTGATGAGTTGAGTAAGGACAAATGTTGTAGGCTACATAGTTGACTATTAAGTCTATGTCGAGACAATATCATGTATCTAAGTAGATAAACGACATTGACACATTGTATTTTATCCATTTAAAACGTAATAAAATTAAATAAAGTTTAATTTAGAAAAATGAAGAACATATTTTGTCCCAATCAAGAAAACAGATATAATTTAATTAGGAAAATTCCGGATGTATGTATGTATGTAAATATGTATGTAAATATGAATGTGCGTGTGTGCGTATGTATGTATGTATGTATGTATGTATGTATGTATGTATTACAGGGTTTATTGGCACGTCTATTCAGTACTGGATATATGGTGCCGATTTAAAGTTAAGTTGTAAATGTAAAGAAAAGAATTACAGAAACAAAAGGGAAATACACATCTTAGGAACCAAAACCTTCGAACTAACGTAAATATTTAGTGCTACATGATATTAAGATGTTAAAAATACGTTAAAGATGCACCGCATTCCTTCCAATACCAATATTTCTATATTGGTGCATCACGGTGAAGTTTCTTAAATAAACTGACATGAAACGAAATTCTTCTCACAGGATGGAAGTCGGTACAGTCAGTGAGGATGGGTCTCACTATCAGTGGACACTAACAAGGTACGCGCTCTGGTCGAGCTTCACCGTTCAGGAGGTATGCATGAGTCAATTACATATATCTTGTACATCATAGGCACACAATCATTTTATTTATGTGATTTGTCTATATGATGCGATGCCATGCCCCAATAATGGATTAGATGTTGAGAAGTTTGTTTGTGTTGTTTGTGGAGAAATTCAGGTAAACAGTATAACCATTTCAATTTCATAATACGCAGGATGGCAAGCATCTTCCTGATTGCTCCGAAGAATCACCAAGTTCAGCTTTGGCTCGTATATACATAGGGTCCAGACTCCTCATTTATCAGTACCAGTATTGGAAAATCGAAAGCTGTGTACTTTGGGAGTAAAACAGGGTAGTATTGTAGATTGGAAGTGTTCACAGTTGTACCTATTTTGGGCATTAACCTTTAAACTTATATATATATATATATAGCATATATATATATAACTATATGCTATATACATATATATATATATATATATATATATACTTATATATATATATATATATATATATATATATATATATATATATATATATATATATATATATATAACTAGTTTCAAACAATGAGGTATCACATATAAAATTAAAAAATTAGTTTGAATAAACAAATCTCATTACACAAAAAGCTACTGTTTAGATAGATTAGATACGAGTCTAGCTTAGTCATCAGTTTGAATGCTTGGTGATATGAGGCAATGTTACACTCCATGACTGCTCATGTTAAATTCACTGATGTCAATTTATATGCATCGCCATGTCGCAAAGGATGTTCTTCATAATAATCATTCAATCGGCTCAAGTGACCCTTTTTAAATAGATGCAATCTGTATCTGATCGGCGAATCCACATTGTCTGGCATATTACAGAGATGTCAGTTGTGATAACGCGAACAGCGGAAAATAGCCGTATATCTTGCCATGCTATAAACTTACAATTTTAAAACAAAAACCACAGAACTTGTCTAGAACATGTGTGAGTCATATTGGGATCGAAATACGGTCCAAGTGGACAAGTGGTAAAAATTAAAAGAATATATAATTCTGAAGGTTATGGTTTTGATTTTTTATAACCTCAGTTTTTTTTCCCCAGTTAGCGGCAGTCACAATGTGATCAACACGCCAAAAAAGTAGTCCCTATTACAACGTCGCTAAAAGTAGTTCCAATATCTTACAGTAATCTAGGACAGACACGTTTCACAAATTTGATTGCTGCATCTAATATTTCAAAATTATGACTTTTGCCCAACTAATCAACATTTTCGTAAGAAATATGATACGATTTTCTCTCTCGTTGTGCTGATTGACACAGTGACCATTGTTGCAGTCGAGATTGCGTCCCGACCGACAGCCTTCAGACTGTAATGACTTTAAACGTAAGAGTTGACAGGGTGCAGCTTTGCCTAGTAGGGTTTTACGTATCTGTGTTGTTATTTCTGAATTCAGCCATGAATTATGCGGCAATGACAGGCGTGCATTCTTGTTCGGCAACATACACTTCACCCAAATTTCGACAATCACGCAGTTTTAGTTTGCAATTAACAACTTTGCTCATTCTCCAGTTATGTATATATTTTCAAATCTAGCTTTGCGCATGACGAGGGTTAAAATCGCAAACAAAACTACTTTACCATATGCCGTAGTATATATAATATAGAAACAAGCAAAAACAGGTCATGTAAATTCAGTGACAATTTGCATGAGAATCGTGTGAGAAAAAAGCAACTTGCAAATAAGGTAATAAGTGAAATCGCCTTGTTGCTGTTCGTAATTTATTTTTCTACAAATTAATTGCACCTCCTCAGTTCATAACCTTAAATGTAAGGTTTTGAGATATTAACATTTGCGATCTGTTCCGACTAATGGGAAGGAGAAAATTAAGCGAGAAGAAAATCATACCATTGGGTTTGCCACGGTCGGATGTGTTCTGTTCAGTCCGATGTGGTGTGAGCTTGAGTGAGATACTTTATTTTAATTGCCCAGGCATTAAATAACCTACATGCGTTGCTCTGCCGTAAAACACACGGGTGGCCGAGTGGTCAAAAGGCCCTCGCCTTGACAGATTAGTGACATCTCTCACGTCTGTCAGCATGGCTTCGAATCTAGGAGCGGTCAAACCGGGTTTGTGAGAAAACTTGCCAGTAAATTCCCGTGGGTCGCTGGTTCCTCCCAGATTAATTTCCGGGTTCATTCTCCACCAAATATACTGGCCAACGTGTATAACCGATCATGTGCTGAAAAAATGTCATTTAATCCACAAAACTAAACCAAACAATAACTACAATAAGTGTAATGTATATATGAGGTTCAACAGTATATCAGCACACTCATGGTTTTAAATACTGGGTAAATTTAGGAATAACTAAAAGGTATTAAACATAAGATAAAGGCAAAAGAGGTAAATTCCTTAAACAACAAAGTCTATTGTTTTATATAATTCGCACATTAAAACGTCTACGAACTTCTAAAGGTGGACATATTCATGTGACACATTCAATAGAAAATAGGCTGCCTCCATTAGGCACCTCTTACAACACGCACTTGGACGCATCATGTCTATTCTACATCCCCGGAAAGCAGGGGAAGGGATTTGATGACAGGGATTAATGGTTTTGATTGTCAACAAAAGCACTCTACATCATCGTCATCATCATCATCAGCAGCAATAATACTGATAAGTGACACTTCATGAAAATAGAATATTATCAAAACACAGGCAATCTTTCAAAATGTTAAAACATTGTAATGGTGTTATAAAGATCCCGTTTGATATGTCACTTTAGGGATCTTCAGGAAGATACCCAACCGTCAAGAATCCTTAATATATATCCCCGTGAGCTGCAGAGGAATGAATCAAGAACGATCTATGTATTCAGATCAAATTCAAGCATATAATAACCTTCACAATCAATAATAACATGTTATTCATCTTTCAATAATACAAAACTGATACAATCACACAACTGTATACGTGGGGTTTTTTTTCTGAGTCGGCGGAAAGAATGAGTTTCATGTGTCGCAGGGATACGAAGCGCCCTCACGGCCGAAAAGTTTTCTTGAGCCATTTGAAACGAGTTCTTTCCTTCGACTCAATACAAAACACGAATGCGGTTCTGTATTTATTACCTTCCACCATTATCATTCTATCAAAATATTTGTAGCTTTACTCTATGAATAAAATTCAAAACGATCCGGGATTGATAAAAGTCTGACTGATTGAGAAGGATTAAAGTCACCTATGCTAACTAAGAGCTTTTGCGACTCGTTAATGCTCAGTTGTTGAGCTTTTTAATTGGTCGGTGTTTCAGGAATGATGCCGCAAAAACACCGCTTTTATGTACGATAGTCGTACTTTTTAATTGTATGTCAGAAAGTGGAAAGGAGGAAGGGGACCCGGCCGGCGACGCCAACCGCTGATGCCGTGTACGCTCCAAAGGGCCAGAACCGACGTGATTGTATGTCAAATTCTGTCCAGTTGTGCTAGTGGACGTTCCCTATCCCCAATATTGTGTGGGCCACCTGTGCAATTGATCTAAGTTTCTGAGTTGAAGATTGCCTATTTTATCCTTGTGTAGTTCGAATTTTGTGTACTAAACGTACTTTTAATGGCGAAATTACACCAATCAGACGGGTGTCAGCAACCCTGTGTTTTGTTTTTTCTTTTTTTTTTTCTTTTTTTGGGTGGGATTTACGCATTGTTAGTATTAGTTGTTGTTTTTGATGGCGGAGGGACTAAAGGATCAGGGTAGTTTTGTACGATGGTGTTATCGAATGAGGCCTTCTATTGCCAATGGAAGTGCCTCCCTTGCATATAAAAGTAGGGGGTGAGAGTAGAGATGGGGGTGGGGTGGGGTGGGGGGAAGGGGAATCTTGGTGGAAAATATGTGGGCTACACAGGTTTGTTGTTTCCAGGATTCCACCCAGGTGTTGCTAGTATATTTTCCCTAGCACCTGTTTTAGGCCATTGTGTTAGTAAAGGTGAAGGTGGAATAAGAGGAAAGTGAAGAGAGGGCTTATAGTGGAAAGTCTTTGTTCAACATAGGCTTGTTGTACGCAGGATTCCACCCAGGTGTTTGCTAGTCTGTTTTCCCTAGCGCCTGTTTTGGGCCCTATTTGTTAGTGAGGGAGTTAGTAGAGGATGGGTGGAAAGGAGAGCTTTTGTCCGGAAGTGTTGAGCCAGTGCTTCCTCGAGGAGGTGGGCCAGTGCTTGCCCAGGTTTGTGGTAGTGCCTGCACGGGGAGGTGGGCCAGTTCTTGCCCAGGGGAGGGTATGGATTTGACCCATTGCTTGCTCTTGTGTGGGCGAGAGCTTGCCCATGGGAGGGACTGGGGTTTGGTTTTTAGTTTTTGATTTGGAGGGATAGTGCTTGCCCTGTGGAGGTACTGGTCCTTCCTGGTTCTGTTCTTCCGGTGTTGGAGGGCTAGTGCTTGCCCTGTGGAGGTTCTGGACCTTCCTTGTTCTGTTCTTCCGGAAGGGCTCGTTCTTGTCCGCCAAGTGGAGGTTAATATTCCAGTCGTTTTCCTGTGTTCACTTGGCTGTATTCCCCAGTTGCCTCTCTCTTGTCTTTTGTCTTCCTTGTCTTGATTTGATTATTTTCTGTCAATCGTCAATTTTGAATTGATATTGTGCCCTTTTTGTTTTGTTAATGTCATGCATGGGGGGTGGGATGGGAGATGGGAGGGGAAGATGAGAGAAGAGATAACACACACACACACACACACACACACACACACATATATATATATACATACATACATACAGACACACATACACACATATATCCATATATTCTTAAATATATTTTGTATATATATATATATATATATATATATATATATATATATATATATATATATATATATATATATATATATTAAAATATATTTTGTATATATACATTATTATATTTTTTTTTCCTTCCCTTTAGTATAAGTTATTAGTTGTTAGTTGATTATGTGTTGGTTAGTGGTTATGTTAGTTATTGTGGGTGGGTGTGCTTTGTTAGTTTGTTTTAGTTGAATAATGTTGGAGTAGTGT
>JAECUM010026331.1:0-47886 GCA_016617855.1 Megalonaias nervosa
GATGCGGAGAAAAAAAAGATTAGCTGAGTTACTTACAGCGCATATAGCTAATCCTGCTGCAAGACAAACTGAACTAAGAAGGTTGTTTAATGATCCACTGGAACTTCAACGAAGATTAGCAGAATCAACAGTAGTTGGACCAATTGAGAAAATGTTAGAACAAGAAGAAGAACTTAGAAGAGAGAGAGAGAGAGAAGGTTAGAGCAAAGAGAAGAAGAACTTATAAGAGAGAGAGAGAGAAGAAGAAAAAGCTAAAAAAGAAGCATAGAAAAAAGAACATGGATTAGATGTTCAAGAAAAAGAAAGATTTGACACTAATTTAGAAAATATAAATGGTAAAATAACAGATGATGAGTATAAAACAATTAATGAAAAATATGGTTTTAAAGCTGTGAGAGTACGAGAGGCTATAAAAGATGATTACAAATCTGAAGAAAAAATTGAAGAGCTAGAAAAAATAAAAGAAGAAAGTAAGGTACATCTTGACGATGTAAAACTAGAAAATGAAAACTACCACAGCAGTATTAGCGAATATCGATATTGGATTATTGCTGATCTTTATATCAAAGTTATTAGTAGAATAAAAGAAGGCCGATACAAAAATACTAACAATAATTTAATTACCAAGGCAAAATATCTAGATGAAAAACGTATGAAAGCTGATAAAGTTGTTCCAAGGGATATGGATCCTATTGAAAGACAAACTGAATTAAGTCGATTGGTTGATGATTATAAAGAACTTGATAGAAGGTTAGCTGAAAAAAAAGGAACTGGTGTTAGAATATTTTCATCAGTTACTGAAATGATTGGCAGATTAATGCTCTTGATATCATCAAAAGAAGCTGGAAATATTGGTGCTGAAATTGACAATGAAATTATTGATATACTTGATAATTTGAGATCGGAAAATTTATTGACATCTGACGAATACGAAACTTTACATCACGATTTGATATCAAATCAAAGCGACTTAATCGCGGCGACTTAATTTTATAAAAATATAATAATAAATGTCAGCAACATTATTACTAGACTCTAGCCAATCTGATAAAGATAGCGCAAATTTTTCAGTGAAGTATATTCCGCCAATAGAACTAGATCGTGAAAAACAATATGAAATTGGACTAATTTCCTGCACTTGTTGGCACGCTATGGCTAATGTAAAAACTGGAGTAAATGATGGATTTGAATTTAATGTTGATGATATTAAAGCGCTTGACATAAGTAATCAAACAGTTTTTATTCCACAAGGAGCCTACAACATAACTGATCTAAATAAAACAATAAAAGATCTTAGAACAAAAAATGGAGGTATCGCTGATAATTTTGAGCTAGCACCAAATTAGAATACGTTACGCGCTAGAATGACATTAAAAAATATAACAGTTTTTTTGGGGGATGGAAACAAGTATTGCATCACTGATAGGATTTAAAAGAGGTATATATACCTCTTTTAATAAAACTGTTACGTACGACGGTGATTATCCAGTAAATATAACTGACGTAAACACAATATTGGTAAATTGCTCTATCGCATCTGTTTCTTCCTCGGCTAAAGGCAGCAAAGGACAAACGATATACAGTTTTTCACCAGACGTTCCACCTGGTTATCTTATGCAAATTATTCCGCGTCATATTATTTATTATCCGCTAAATGTTGAAAGCCAAATAACAGAAGTGAATATGCAGTTGACAGATCAGTCTGGAAGACAGATTTTAATAATGAAGTTGTTACTTATTACCTGCACTTGCGCGAGCAATATTTTTCTGAAAGATTTGACAACAAAATTATACAACCTCAGATATAATGAAACAGAAAAAAGTTTATAGAAGAAAAATAGTAGGAGGATTTTTAGGAAATATATTTGCTAAAATTATAAAAAATATTCCAGGAATAGCTCATAAAGT
The DNA here is from genome assembly GCA_016617855.1 of Megalonaias nervosa. NCBI lineage: Eukaryota > Metazoa > Mollusca > Bivalvia > Unionida > Unionidae > Megalonaias > Megalonaias nervosa. Next base: position 1,909 of record JAECUM010026331.1, read on the forward strand.
TGCACCAATTGCACTTGACGCATCAAAAGCTTTTGCAACTGGAGCTGCATCTGCTGCTGGAACTGCTGTGGGACAAAAAATAGCTGATAAAATAAAAGGCGATCCACAACGTGGTATACCGACAATCAAACAAGCTATTTCAGAAATAGCACCAACAAAAGAAACTCAACGCGTAATGATAACAACAACAAAAAAACTTTTATCGCCACGAGGAGAACAAATTATACAAAAATTAATATCTAAAGTAACAGCGCCGCAATAGCTTCGCTATCATTGATGACAAAATTTTGTATAAAAAAAAAAAAAAAAAAATGTCTGTAAAAAATTATCTCGATTTAGCAGAAATTTATGACACAGACGACACAGTAACAGAATTCGAATATGTTGAATATCTTGATGAAAATTCTAACGAACCTAATAAGGCTGGCCAAAGAACATTTAATACTCGAGACGAGGACGTATTTCTACTGCCTCATAAAGCAATGTTGGAAGTTCGTGGCCAGGTTATGACAGCACCTGCCGCACCTATCGCAATTGCAGTTGGAAGAGAAGTAGCCCTTGTAAATAACAGTTGGTGTTTATTTAAAAGTGCTAAATATCAGATGGCCAATGAAACTGTTGGAGATATTTCAGGTCACTTACAAGTTGCAAGTACAATATTAAATATTATTTCATTTTCCGATGATTACTCCAAATCAACTGCAACTAATATGATGTGGTTTAAAGATACTGGAACTGGTGGTGCAGGTATTATTACATCAGCTGAATTTATTTCAGAAGGAGTAGCTATTATAGCTCTGGAGCTAATGCCGCTACAAATTGTAAGAGATCTTCTTATTATTAATGCTGCTATGCTAGGTATAGCCGCACCAGCTGCAAACGCTGATGCAGACGCTACAAGAGTCTCACTTATTGCAGCTTGTAATAATCTTGGTGTAACACCACCAGGTGCGGCTGATGACGGTACTGCAATGTTAACTCGTGTTAATGACATAATTGCTCATAACAGAAGAAATATACATTACAATGAGGGTTATGTTAGGAGAAAGGCACTTGCAGCAGGATCACATCAAATTACAATGATGCTACCATTAAGTACAATATTTGGCTTATGCAGGGACTATAATAAAGTATTTAGTGGAGTTAAACATACGCTTATTTTAGATCGATCAGATCAAAACGACTGCCTGTTTAGATCTGGTGGAAATAATGCACAATTTGTCATAAACAAACTTGCACTATGGATGCCAAGAATAACTCCGTCTATCACTAAAATGGCGGAATTAAATAATATGCTGGAAAAACACACAAACAGAATTTATTTTCAGCAACATAGAATATATCAAACAGCAGTTCCGAATACCACAGACTACACATGGCGAGTCACAACGACACAAAGTGAACAAAAGCCACGGCAATTATTTATTGTATTTCAGAGACAAGCTCAACGTAACAACCAAGAACAAAATAATGCGATATTTGATAATGCTGATGTTAGACGAATATACGCTAGAATAAATTCAAAGCAATATCCAGAACGGGCGATAGAATGTAATTTTGCAGATGACGCTAATAAAAATATTACTCGACCGTACATGTATTTGCTCGAAGCACTGCAAAAATATCAAGATGTTGGAGATGGATCTGAGATATCAGTAGAGGAATTTCGTACACTTTATCCGATATTTTATTTTGATGTTAGTAAACATAGCGAGCAAGCTGTAGATAGCACAGCTGATATTGAAATTACTTGGACACTAGGAGCAGCTCCAGCTCCAGCAGATCAGTTAAACGTTTATGCGTTAGTAATAAGCAATAGATTTGTTGCAGTTGACTCTGTCGGAGGTAAAATGACAGTCCAAGTTTAATCTATAATCGTTATATAAGATGACAAAATATATTGTAAAAGAAATACATTTGACGAATGGTCAAGTTAAAAAATTAGCGGCTGATGTTGCAAAACGGAGGCAGGTTTCATTAAAGGTCAATCCTAACGCCCAAGCAGGTGTTTGGGGTACTTTAACAAAATTAATGTTAGCCAAAAAACAAGTAAATAAATACGATCGCAAAAAACCTTTTGTTTTAAATTTAAGTGCTGCACAAATAACTGCGATGGCAAAACATGGCGGCTTCTTCGGTCCGGCACTATCTGTAATAGCTAAAACATTACTACCTAAAATTTTGCCAGTGTTAGGTACATTAGGACTAGCAGCAGCGTCTGGAGCAGTATCTGGCACAACGGAAAAGGCAGTTAAAGGTAGTGGTATTGTCCGCGGCAGTGGTATTAAGAAAATTTCCGTATGAATATCGATGGTAACAATTTTTTAGTTTAATGTTTCGTATGAATATCGATGGTAACAAGTTTATGTGATTGATAAATATAATGCCTAAAAGAAAGACAACGACGAAAAGAAAGACAACGACGAAAAAAAGACACGACAGAGGCGAAAAGGTGGATTTATTCCAATAGCCCCGTTACTAGCGGGATTGGCAGGAAGTCTATTGCCAAATCTGTTAGGAGTAGGACGAGGACTAATATTATCAGGAACAAGGAGATAAAATCTGCGTTAAGTAATTTTGATATACTTTATAAACTAAAAAAAGTAAAAAATTTCAGTGAAGTTTGTTCCAAAGATGAACTTACAGCAATTCCACCACAAGCGACATCGTGTGTTATAAATATACAAGATTTTAATGACGGATCTGACACACATTGGGTAGCTGTTTATGATAACAATTATTTTGACTCGTTCGGAATTCCACCAAGTGACGCAGTAAAAAAATATATGAGCAGAATGCAAGAGATAAAGTCTCCAGAGACGAAGTCTCTTACGAAGATAATAAATTATTCGTCTAATCAAATTCAACCAGTTGGAACTTCCGCTTGTGGATATTATTGCGTAATGTTCATCAAACAGATGACCAAAAATCCAGATTTTTTAAAGTTTATTTTGCAATTTGACAAACAACCTTCTCACGCTAATGATGAGATTGCATTTAAGTTTTGTAAAGCTACCTAAAGCTTGCAATTAATTTTATCTAAATTACAAATATAACAATGTCAACATATTGTCTCAAGTGTAAAACTAAAACAGAAAATAAAGACGAAAAAACGGAAAAAACAAAAAATAATAGAATAATGCTGAAAAGTATTTGTGCAATCTGTGGAAGAAAAAAAAGTATGTTTTTGCCAAAAGCAAGCGGAGCGGGTTACCCTCCTGACGTTGTAAGGGAGATTATTTTAGTAGACGACTGAAACAATATTATCTGAAAAAATCAATAATTGTGTTTTCTAACCAATTTTACCTGTGTTTTGGGGAAAATGGTTTTAAAACATCAGTAATATTTCTTATTTTTTGAGGGTCAAACCCCCAGCATTTTTCAATATAATTTTTTTCATTTTTTGATAGTTTTCCTTTTTCTGTCTGATTTTCCTTATTTTCTCGTTGATATGTTGTTGCTTTTTGTTTGATTTTGCTCGTTTTTATATGGAAAATATAAAAAATGATAAAATTTACATTAAAAAATGCTGGGGGTTTGACCCGTAAAAAACGAGAAATTTGACCAAAAAATCGCTAAAAAACTGGTAAAATAGTCGAAAAAACGTCAGAATTTGACAAAAAATTTAATTTGTTCAGATTATAATAAAATTATTATTTTCTGAAAAATTTGTCAGTTATAAAATAAATAATGACATGCGGCTGCGATTGCGATAGAGATTTATGTCTCGAGCAAAATAAAATTGTTACATATTGCCAGAAATGCAAAAACAGAGAAATAATTGGAACAAGTATAGATATACATAAATTAATTGGCAAATTGCCGAGAACAAAAGGCGGTTGGACGTTGCCAGGCCATAAATATACAGGTCCATGGAATCCTCTTGATGAACATCTTGACGAAAACGATAATCTGCTGCCAGGACAAGAACCTTACAATCAAGTTGACGCAATAGCAATGCGTCATGATATCTGCTATAGAGATATTGAACTTCCAGACAGCGATCAAAATAAACACAGCTGCGATAAAGTAATGTTAGACGAACTTCGTGAAATGAAACCTGTAAATATACGAGAACGTATTGATCGAAGGCTGGTCCAGGGTTTTTTTGGAGCAAAATATAAACTTGGACTAGGTAAAGAATTATATGATGATCTTGCCGTAGAGCTACACAGACCTAAAAAAAAAAGTTTCCGCGACGTAAAGTTGTCGCAAATGCTGTTGATGACATCTGGGCGATAGATTTAGTTGATATGTCAAATCTAGCTCAATTTAACGTTGGTGCCGATGGCGCTCCAAAAAGATATCTTTCTAATGTTGTAGATGTTTTTAGCAAATACGCGTTTAGTATACCCGTTTCTGATAAAACAGGGAAATCGATGACTGATGCGCTAAAACAAATAATAACAACTACAGAAAGAAAACCAAACAGAATCTGGACTGATCATGGAGCGGAGTTTTTTAATAAAAAATTCGAGCAGTTTTTAGAGCAAAATAACATGAAAAAATATGTTACTGGAAATGAGGGGAAAAGCGTCATCGTCGAGCGATTTAATCGCACGCTCAACGAAAAAATTAATAAGTATTTGACAGCTAAAAATACGAATAAATATATTGACAATTTACAGAAAATTGTTGACGAATATAATAACAGAAAACACCGAACGATTAAAATGTCGCCAAACGACGCGATTTCAAATCCAATATTAGCGAACGAAAACATGTACCGGAGACACACATTTAAAGTTGGCGATAAAGTTGAAATTTCTTTGACGAAAAAAACATTTGAAAAAGGTTATACTCATAACTGGAGCGAAGAAGTATTTGTTGTTGATAAAGTACTTTTAACAATACCAGTTACATACTCGCTGAAAGATTTATTAGGTGAGCCTATAACTGGTAGTTTTTATGAGCAAGAACTTCAGAAAACAGAACAAGATGTATTTGTTATTGAAAAAGTTATTAAAAAGCGCGGCAACAAATGTTTAGTCAAATGGCGTGGATATAGCAATAAATTTAATAGCTGAGTACCAACTAAGTCGATTTCATCGACTGCGATCGAATAATATTATTATAAATTTCCTCATATTTTATTAGTACTGACTAACATTTTACTGGTTTACATAAAGAAATTAAATGTAATTTTCTTGCATCATCAACTGGCATTAAATTAAATATTTTAACAAAAATGAAATCGTATTTTATATTTCTTTGATGTCCAGGTATTTTTACGTTTAAAAAAGGCTTTATAAGCTGCCAAAATATTTGATGCTCGGCAACAGTAAAATTAAATTTTGATATTATTTTAGCAATGTGGTGCTTAACATCATATCGTCCAGTTGTTGGTCTGCTTAATTTTTTTTTACTAACACAACATCATCTTCTTCATCGTCATAGTTATACAAAATATCTTTTTCAGTATAATCAGCAAATCTATCGTTAGTAATATTTTCTAATGTAACATTTGAAACTGAAACAAAATCTCCCGAATATAGCTCAGCCAGTCTCTCAATTAAGTTCATTATTATAATAATCTTTTATCTAATTAATAAATAATATGTTCGGAGAAATAAAATATCATCAGCGAGTTAATATACTAAATAACAAAGAACTAGCTGAGGCAATTCGAGCTTGTTTGTTGGGACATAATTTTTATTTTGTTGATGTTATGATAACATTAGGTGATTCTGACAAATTTTTATTAACAGCAGCTGACAAAATGAAACTTGATACAAATGAAATGATGACATTACGATTTAATCGCGATGATGTCATGGAATTTAGTCATAATTGTCTTTCTCGGAATGATATAGAAAATATTATCAATTATCGTATTTAAAACTAAATCTATCAAATGTCAACATTGACGTTGCTGATTTAGTTACATTATCAGCTACTCTCTTTACTACACGTGTATTAATGTTAAGGTGGTTTGCAGCAGCTTTTATTGATTTAAATTTCATTTCTTCTCCAGTTTCAATATTTATTGAAATTATTTGCTTGGTTGGATTTTTAAAATTATTGCCGTCAGAACAACCTCCACGTCTTGTGTTTTCTTTTGGTGTAACCACATCTAAATTTTCCAAACGATTATCGGTTTTAATTTTATTAATATGGTCGATAACTAAATTATTTGGAATACCGCCATTAAAAGTTTCAAACACAAACCTATGCGACCTATAACAAATTTGGTTAGCTTTTATACCACGTATCATTACTTGTAAATATCCATCTTTATCCAAACTTCTAACAATTTTTTAGTTTTTTTATGTCGAATAATTCCCTTATCATTTACGTCATATAGATCAAATTCTGGGTGAGGTTGAAATTCATTTTGTAATCCTAAATTTTCAATATTATTATCAGCAACTGTGCCATTTGCTCTGTATACTCGTTGTCCTTCTGGAATATCGTCGCAAAACAAAGTATAAATAAAATCTTTTCTAAACATTTCAATTCGTTCTGCATTATCGCCTTTTACTGAAATTAACATACCAGCTGGTTTTGGTATGTCAATAGATTTTTTAGATGCTATGTTGATAACAGAATCAAGTGCTTTTGCAGCATATAGGTTGTACATCGGGTGAACATGATAAGTTTCTTGCTCTTCCGCTGTCAGTGGCAGATATCTCAAAATTTCTGTCATTATACTATAAGGTTTTTCATATCTCTAATTAGAAACAATTCAATTGAATATAAAATATTACTATATATATAATGTTAAAATTGCGAGATATTGCTAAAAAGAGCATGATCAAATCAGAAAAAATTGCTTCAGCTTTTTCAGGTTATGACAATAGTTACAAACTTGATGATCAAAATGTTTTAGCAAATTTGAGCTCTACAAATTTATTTCATCTTATACAACCTGTTATTTCTCGAGAACTTGCGGCTCATAAAAGTATCAAACTTATAGTCCAATATCATATGATTTTATCAAAGTTACACGCAGTTGAGGATGTACTTTTTGAAACAAAAAGTTTTGACAGCGAAATTTCAGAACCATATTTAACAGCAAAATCGAGAAAAATATTAACTGGAACAAACATTGCCGTAGTCGCCGATGAAATACATCAGGAAATAAAGAAAAAATTAGAAGAATTTACTTCGTCAGGATCAGGTTGGAAATTTGAAATGATAAAACAAGTTTTATTTCACACAGCAAAATATAACGTACTTCACGGCAGCGGTGCTAATGGCGCTGGCTACGTCGATCTCCCTCAAAAAATTAAAAACAAAAAATGCTGTATAAATGTAAGAAACAATGGTAACAGATGTTTTCAATGGTCTATTCTTTCCTGCGATGTTTCCAAAAGAACAAAATTCTGTTCGTGTTAGCAAGTATTTTCCACACAAGGACGAACTAAATTTTTTAGGAATAACTTTTCCAGTAGCAGAAAATCATATACCAAAGTTTGAAAAACAAAACAATATCTCAGTAAATGTTTTCGGACTAGACGAGAAAGAAAAAGTTTACCCGAGATATATCTCAGAAAATGCTTCACAGTTGACAATAAATTTATTATTTTATCAAGGACATTACTGTTGGATAAAAAACTTTAACGGATTAGTTGGCAGACAGTACAGTAAAAATAAAAAAAAAAATATTTCTGCTATAGATGCTTGCATGGTTTTTCTAGCGACGGAAGACTGCAGGAGCATCTCAAATACTGCGTTAATGTTCAAAGAATAAGCATGCCTAGCGAAAAAGAAAAAATATTAAAATTTAAAAATTATAATCATAAACTAAATATTCCTTTTGTTATTTATGCTGATTTCGAGTGTCTACTCGTTCCCGTGGCTGGAGCTGAAAATAATCCGAATAAATCCAGCACTAGAAAAATACAACAATATATTCCTTGTGGAGTAGCTTATAAAGTAGTTTGTTGCGCTAGCGATAAATTTTCAACTCCGATAAAGTTATGTAGAGGTGAAAATCCAGCCGTGTGGTTACTAAAAAATTTAATAGACGAAGTTTATAAAAATTTCTAACAGATTACTTAAAACAGCTTCGATGAGAATAACGTCTAAACAACAACTTGATTTTGATGATGCAGTTAATTGTCATATTTGTGAAAAGTTACTGGACGATTCCAAGGTACGAGATCATTGTCATTTGACCGGCCAATATCGTGGGGCAGCTCATAACAGTTGCAATTTAAACTTTCATGCTCCAGATTTTATTCCTGTAGTTTTACATAATTTTCGTGGTTATGACAGTCATATTATTGTAGAAACTTTTGGTGATGAAAATATTAAAGCTAAACTAAAATTAAATAACGTAATAAAATGTATTCCAAATAATTTTGAAAAGTATATGTCGGTGACGCTCGGCCAATTACGCTTTATTGACAGTCTGCAATTTATGGCAACATCATTAGATGAGCTTGTCAACAGCGCTACGAGGGCCGGTAGCAATTTTGCTAACCTAAAAAGTTGCTTCGGTGAAAACTATATCGATCTGACAAAAAAGGTATATTTCCGTACGAGTATCTCGACGATTGGAGCAGATCTAATGAAACTTCTCTACCTAGCTAAGATAAATTTTACTCGCAACTCAAAAACGAAAATATAACAGACGACGAATACAAATATGCGCAAGATATTTGGAATAAATTTAGTTGTAAAACATTTGGTGATTATCACGATCTATATTTGAAAACAAATGTATTATTGCTAGCAGATGTTTTTGAGAGTTTTCGTCAGGTTAGTCATACAAATTATGGATTAGATCCCTGTTGGTATTATTCTGCATCCGGGCTGTCTTGGGACGCTCTACTAAAAACAAGCAAAATAGAACTAGATCTCCTGACAGATGTTGATATGTTTAACTTTATTGAAAAAAGTATCAGAGGCGGAATTAGCGTCATAACAAAGAAATATCCAGCTGCTAATAATAAATATCTGAAAAATTATGATAACAATCTCCCGCCGAGTTACATCATTTATCTAGATTGTGTGAATTTGTATGGCTGGGCCATGTCAGAGCCAATGCCACACGGTGGATTTCATTAGATAACTCCAGATCAATTTCTTAAAGAAACTGAAAAAGATTTACCTAGAAAAATTAATATCGATTTTTCTGAATTTCATATTTTGTTGAAGTTGATCTAGATTATCCTAGTTCGCTACACGATCTACATAACGACTACCCGTTTTGCGCAGAGTCAATGATGATTAATTATAGTTTATTATCGCCTGAACAACGAGCAACGACGACATCAAAAAATTCGATTGTTAATAAGTTAGTTCCAAATTTGTTAGATAAAAGAAATTACGTTATGCATTACAAAAATTTAAAACAAGCAGTAGATGCTGGACTAATTCTGAGAAAGGTCCACCGCGTGCTAAAGTTTAATCAGTCGAAGTGGATGGCAAATTATATTGATCTAAATACGAAACGTCGTGCTGTGGCTAAAACCGACTTTGAGAAAAACTTTTTCAAGTTAATGAACAACTCAATGTTTGGTAAGACGATGGAAATTATTCGGAAGAGGGTCTCTATAGAAATTGCCAATAATTTAAGTCGCAGAAATAAATTAGTTAACGATGATGGTTTTGTTAGTATGAAAATATTTAATGAAAATCTTGCTGCAATACAACGACGAAAGACAAATTTAAAGTTAAATAAACCAATTTATGTTGGTGCAGCTGTACTTGATATATCGAAGTGGCTGATGTACGATTTTCACTACAATTTTGCCAAAAAGCAATGGCCAAATTCGGAGTTGCTATTTACTAATACGGACTCGCTAGTTTATAATATAAAATGTGAAGATGTCTGTGAGGATATTTATAAACGCCGTGACTTATTTGACTTATCAGATTATCCAGCATGTAGTGTATTTCAAGATAATTCGAATAAGAAAGTTATTGGAAAAATGAAAGATGAGTTTATGTTTATTCCAGTTATCGAATTTGTTGGTCTTCGAAGCAAGATGTACTCTATCAAAATTGATATAAGTGACCTGACTAAAGAAATGCTCGAACAAAGACAAATTAAAAGTGATGAAATTAAAAAGTTAAAAGGTATTAAGAAAAATGTTGTAAAAAATGAAATTAAACATAATGAATATATAAATGTCCTTAAAACTTCTGCTCCACATTTCTCTACCATGTGCATGTTTAGATCACACAAGCATAATGTTACCACAAATAAAATAATAAAACGTGGATTAACTAATTTCGATGATAAAAGATATTGCAGCGATGGAATTAAGACACTGGCGTTTGGACATTATACAATTAATTTTGTCTAAACATTAGAAATAATGTTTGAAAATTTAACATTAGCAGATGGAGTTAATAGCAAAATAAAAAAAAATAATGGTCAATAACCAACAATTATCATTTGAATTTAATGATGAAATTTCAGGTATTTGTTTTAGTAAACTTGACAGAATCAAACTCTCCCTTATTAGATCAGATGACAGCAAATACTTTAGTTATCTCGAAAGTTTACGAGATGAGCTTGCATTGAAATATGACAATTTACATAATCGAATCAGCCAAAATCGGTATACCAAAATTAGTATAGACTTGGACAGGTCAAAGGTTTTTGCAAAAGGTAGTAAGTATCTTCTCAGTAAGACAGCAATGAATCTCATCGTAAAGTATCTGGTAGAATTAAATTCTCGTTATATAATCATGACGGTATATTATACTTAATATCAAACGTAGAAATACTATGTGTTGGTCAAGAAATGTAACTTTTTTTAAAAAGGAAGATAATACTGTTCCAGCTTAGTTTAAAATCTTTTGTAAGTTATCTAACATAGCATATGTGATTTAGATTTTACACTGTAAAAATGTGGTTTATTTTTTGGCTATAAAACTTATAATAATTGAGTTTTAGTCTTTTTATCTCAAATTTTTGCTTAATTCACTGCATTTTGATCAAGCTAGACAAATCCGTTAAGCATAGGTATTAGTTGATCAAGCGAGACAACTCCGTTAAGCAAGGTATTAGATGATCAAGTTAGACAACTCCGTTAAGCATAGCTTAGTAACAAGCAGTTGTCTGCTATGTTATGTGAACTTACATAAGACTAACACTGGTTTTTATTAAAAAGCATTTCAAACTCTCTAAAATACACTTAATTCCAGAAGAGGACTTGCACAGACAAACAGACACATACATACAAACAGACAGGCATAAAATTCAAAAACTGTAATTGTGACTATAAAGTACATGAGTTTTAACTTCACACAGCAAGTTATTTTTAGACAGCATGCAGCATATGAAGTCATAAAACTTATTGATTTTTCTTGCTGTCTCCTAGCAACGCTGATGAAACACAGACTTTTAACTGGCAGAAATGCTGGTTTTATACACACTGTATAGACCTCTCCAATGTATTTGGAAATTGAAATATTTTACAATAAATGTTATTTTATTCAGAAATCCACACTAGAGTTTATAATAATTATGATTTCCTAACGCGCTGGACTCTTGTGCTCAAGGTCCGTGGTTCGAATCTCATGACTGCCATATGGCGACGGGAGGCAATTTTGATGCCGAAAAAAATTGCTTATTTAAGTAGGGGCGTGTATATGTGTCAATAGAAAATTTGTACACTCCTCTCACCATATCACTTGGTGGGTGTAATTTTGCACTCCCTGGGTGATTATGATAGGGGTGTGTGTAAGTTTATGTTGACGTATAGAGAAGGCATGTTTGTGCTGTCCTTAATTAAGATATAATCATAATCATATGTATATACATGTTTGTATGTCCGTCTTTAAGATAAGTTTAAATGTAACTGTGCTGTCCTTAATTAAGATATATAACCATAATCATATATATAATCATATGTATATACATGTTTGTATGTAACTGTGCTATCCGTAATTAAGATACAATCATAGTCATATGTATATAATCATAATCATATCTATATACACGTTTGTATGTCCGTCCTTATATGTAAGCTCTGAACTTACTAGAATGTTATATGGCAACCTAGGAGTTCACATGGGGTTAAACTGTGCTGTCCTAGGATAAGTTTATATGTAACCTCTGATCCTGCTAAGATGTTGTTTGACAACTTAGGGGATCACATGGGGTTGTATAAAACTGTGCTGTCTGTTTCGTCTTTCGAATTTCCTCTGATCCTGCTAAGATGTTGTTTGACAACTTAGGGGATCACATGGGGTTTAACTGTGTATGTCCTAGGATAAGTTTATATGTAACCTCTGATCCTTCTAGGATGTCATATGGCAACCTAGGGGATCACATGGGGTTAAACTGTGCTGTCTGTTTCGTCTTTCGAATTTCCTCTGATCCTTCTAGGATGTCACATGGCAACCTAGGGGGTCATATGGGAATTAATTCAAATGCCCCAGAACTTGCTAGGATGTCATATGACAAGCTAGGAATTCATATGGGGTTGTGTTGTGATTATATGTTTTGTAAAAATATTTTTTATTTTTACTGTTTGATTTATAGTAGAAATATCGTTATCAAATAAAATATCAACCATATTATCAATAAATGTCATCACATCATCTGCCCAACCTGCTATTCTCATATCATTTTCAGTCGCGAATAACCAAACTGATCCATATTTTGGCGATATATGATATCCAACTTTTTTAATACAATCGCTTATTATTTTAGTGTTTATACCAGTATAACCTGAGGCTGATTTGATGGAATTAAATCTCTTACAAAATCTGTTTGTCAGATCAAATCCAACATGTCGGGTTGGATAACAGAAGGACATTATATATAATATTTTATTGTTTAATATAATTTTTTTCTAAAATTATAAAAATAATTTCTAGAGTGTAACAGTAGTAAATGAAATTGAGTTGTTTCTATCTCAGAGACCCCCCTACCCCAACAAAACATATTTTTGTCAGAAATATGAAAGTCATCATTTTAAGTTAAAAAAGGCTGCTGACAAAAATGCTAACGTATAACGTTTTTGGGGGGGTAGGGGGGTCTCTGAAATAGAAACCTCAAATTGCATTTACTACTAGCAAAGTTTTGCAACCCGTTTAAACCTAAAACTAATCCTATGTGTAAGCTTTAAGACAACAATAAACAATCACCAGAATACCTACTGAATTATGTTCAAATCCGGAACTTGTAAGATTTATGCGCCTGTTTTCGTGCTGTGAAATACTTTGCCATTACGACTGGTCCTCTATCGAGTTTGTGTGATGCGTAGAATCAATGACCTAATAAGTCAATACACCAGTATATCTTTAACACTTCCTGATATCTTTAACACTTCCTGACCTTGAACCTTCACAAGGATTCTGTGGGCACTTCAAACATACTCTGTAAAAAAAATATATCAAAAGTGAATTACATTTAGATTAATGAGGACTGTCACTGATATCATTTGATAATAATTCAATAAAGTATATCTCCATGATCAATGAAGCAGCTGCAAACGCTCACGTACATTTACTTAAGCGACTGCATTCCACTGAAAGAATGCACTCAACCTTACTTCAAGAACCCCTTTTTTAAAAGGAAGTGGCTGTCCTATGCTATTGGTCAAAAGCAGTACATATAAAAAAAATCTCATTATCGGGATCATAATCGTTAGATCGAACCGGAGAATTTCCTCTTTCTTTTTATTCTTTCTTTCTTAGTTTCTATTTATAATGAATTCTATTTATTAGTCTTTGCAATTTCTTATGTTACCAAAATGATACTACGTGATAAGTTTACTACTCAGCTACATTAGTACTTTCGCAACTAGCTACCAATCTTCACAGCTACGCACTTCCATCTATCTGTCGATTTATCCTTCCATCTGTCTATCTATTCATCTAATATGAATGTCATGATTTGATAGACTGATCCCGATCAAGCATCCTTAGTGACAGAATTTCATAATATTATGGTCTTAAAGATTAAGCACATTGTATCAAAAAAACTTACATGATCTATTTGTGCTTTATATATTTCATTTATTCACGATGTCGCGTGATTCATGGAACGACAAACCCTGTAGAAAATGTTTTTTGCACACTATTGGCACAGAAGGACATTCAAAATTATTGGAATTCATTCAGAACATTCTATATTTTTGTACTTGTGATGGGACATTTGGGATTATTGAGGATTTAAGCCACCAGACTGTGTCTTTTGAGTGCTCACTTTGCATTCTACGGAAATGTATTCTTCGTTGAATTTTACTAGTCTTGCCTTTTTGGTTTTTTCTGTAACTTATTTAAGGACCATAGATTCGTAATAATATATATATATATATATATATATATATATATATATATATATATATATATATATATATATATATATATATATATATATAACTTGCTCTCTACCTACCAACCTACAATACACATCATACATGTGTGTAACTTTGGTTTATGCAACTAATTCGTATACCAGGAGTAAATTATATCTGAGATGGACCCACGTCTGACGGAAGAAATAAGTAAGTGCCTGTAGTTAGCCTGAAATAGTCAAATCATTTTATCAAAATTGTAAGAATCCTTATGTTCTCATTTGCATTCAAAACACTACTGTTCAGCAGGACGCCATATCTCCCTCTCCGTTTCCGTGACCGCTCCGGTGGCCTAGTGGTTAGAGTGTCCGCCTCGGATGCGGGAGGTCGCGGGTTTGAACCCTGGCCGAGTCATACCAAAGACTTTAAAAAATGGTACTAACAGCTGCCTCGCTTGGCGCTCAGCATTAAGAGGTTAGTGGTAGGACTGGTCGGCCTGGTGTCAGGATAATGTGGCTGGGTGGGACATCATGCCACATGTCTGCGGCATGATGCCCCAGTGCTAGACATCACTATAAACTGTCACACTGCAGACATAGTAGCGATATGACTGAAAAATTGTTAAAGTTACGTTAAAAATCTAAATCACACTCACACACTCTCCATTTCTGCGGTTACATCACCCGTATCTGACTTGCCAGGACTTGAAAAGTAAGCTTAACGCTAAATTTCAAAACGAATGTCGCAACAGCAGCCTTAGGTTTCATATCAGATCTTTCTAATTGCTTCCGTATGAAATTTGAAATAAACATATGAAGACTAACTCAATAGCATTTTCAGTAACTTGCATCATAGTTTGTTAGAACACACACGGGCTAACAAATCTTTACACCATTGATGTGGGACTTCAATGTCTCAGTGCCAGGCGTTTCGGTCTCGGCAGAGCACGATCCGGATCAAATCTTGCCAGATCAGGTCGGATCGTCTTCCATAAGCGTACCTCTGTGCAACTCACGTTACCATAATTGCGCTAGCGCGATATCACATTTAATTTATTCATATGCTGGTAAGTACTGGTGAATCAATCAATCAAAGATTTTAGAGATAGCGTTAGGTTTTGACTGGCACTCTGCAGCAAGGAAAAATCCCAAAATATTAAACACAAATAAACAAAAAATTTAAGGCGTGTTTAAGTAAACACCTCACTTTGCAGGCCAAACGAAAACATAAACCTGTAGATGCTTTCAAAATATACATAAAAACAATCCAGCCATAACATACAACCATATGCATATTAATGCACAATGTTAGATGTATCTATATACCCGTCATAAACTTTCAGTTTAAAAACTCCTTGCTTAGAGATAGTTTCTCATTCATCTGCGACTGTAGCAACACAGACACCTAACAATGCAAAAATATACTTGAAACACTTGAAGAGTCTGATAAGGCAGACAAAACTTTACTATAGACCTGAATGTTAACTTGTGCCCCCACAAACTTACATACACGCACGCATCCACATATATATACATGTTATATTAAACAGATAACAGATACCCAAATAAGAGAAGCAAGAGGATTAAGTGAATTAACAGAGTGTTTGATGGAAAGAAAGTATGCAATGGACACCAAAGGCGTGATTCGTATTTATCGATAAGTGGCATTTGCATGTGAGGGAAATAAATGTGTGGATAGCAAACTAGGTAGCTCGGTGGGTATGTATAGAAATATGCTTAAGTGGGTACGTAGATCAATATATATATATATATATATATATATATATATATATATATATATATATATATATATATATATATATATATATATAATTCTATCTATGATTTATTCGTGCATATTTGAATTTTTCCGTCTTTATTGGCTTGGAAATTTGGTTATAAGAGATAAATCTCATTACTGATCTTATAACTTCAATGGTAGTAGTAGTGGTGGTGGTGGTAATGGTAACAATATTAATTTCGTTATATATAATACAATACGTTTTTACGATTCAGCGTTTTCTCACAAAAATATTCCATTAAACTTGTATTTAAGAAACAATGAAAAAGCCGGTATTACACCAGTAAAAATAACAGAGCTGACATCGTACGCAACAACACACTGAATTACCAGGGGACTGGCAGATTATATGAACATTTATGTCCCGCGTCTTTTCCAAGGTAATCGAGCATGCAGTTTTCAATGTAAAATAATCGTGACTTCCTAAATGGGAAAATGTCATGTACTTTTGCATTCTCTAAAACGAATTCTAGGCTATATCCGAGAATGTGTTTTTAAAGGTAAAAAAAATCCTAAATATTGATACACACAGGCATTCATGAATGCATCCATACATTAGTGCCTACTTATGTATGTATGTATGTATGTATGTATGTATGTATGTATGTATGCATGTGAGTGCTTCTGCATCCTACGTATGCATGTATGAGTTTAATCTAGTAGTAACAGTTGTAGTAGCAGGGATAATTATAGCAATAATTATAACCTTCAGTGAATGAAACAAATCATTTTCATGACGACTGATAAATTCCTGCATATAAAAAACAATATTCATCTCATTTCACTATAGGGAGTATTGGTAATTCAATTGGTAGTGCGTCGGATTCGTAATAAAGTGGTCATGTGTTTGATACCCACCAAGCCCGCCAGGGTCGGCTGCTTCGGTTTGTCCTGTGAAAAGCCTTCAGGTGCGATTTCCTCGACATGATATAACATAATGCGGTCATAAAAGTGCCATTCATAATCCATAACAACAAAAAGAACTGTTCACAATATTTGTCTTGACTCATTTTCTTATTTTTCTACTGGATCCCACGTGGACAGCTTGCAACGTGGACCACGGCATAAAACGTTATAATTAAGTAATGGAGAAATTCGCTGAAATTCCCCACAAAAGACGCTACTTATTATCATCGCAACTCTCTCTCTCTCTCTCTCTCTCTCTCTCTCTCTCTCTCTCTCTCTCTCTCTCTCTCTTTCTCTCTATATATATATATATATATATATATATATATATATATATATATATATATATATATATATATATATATATATATATACGTATGTGTGTGTTCATACATACATACATACATATGCACGCCTAAATTTTTCCATATCGGACTTACGCAAGGATTATCTATTTCAAAATCTATATACATCAATATTAGATACGAAAAAGCTTCTACAAAGCGGACAACAATATGTATGATAAA
Source organism: Megalonaias nervosa (assembly GCA_016617855.1). NCBI lineage: Eukaryota > Metazoa > Mollusca > Bivalvia > Unionida > Unionidae > Megalonaias > Megalonaias nervosa. The sequence goes on from JAECUM010026331.1 coordinate 19,352, forward strand.
TAGGCTACAACATTGGGTTTGTCTTACCATTGAAAACACGAGTAAAGCCGTTTTTGATGGGTCAATATCAGATTATGTTATTATTATCAAAGTGTCACATATTTTTGTTGCTTACACGAAACCTCACCGGAAGCATTTTACTCTTTCAGACATTCATTGTGAAATGCGTGTTACAAGAAGTATTTGCATAGATTAAAATGACCAAAAAGTAATTAATAATGTACCATATGAACACTGTTACGCGTGCAAACGCAAGTTCAGTAGTATTTTGCAACAGGCAAAGGAAAGATCGTAACAGGAAAAATACGACGAACTAGTTATTCAAAGTGACGTCTGGTTATTTTCCAAAAAATATTCAGACAAGGGAGTTCCCCATTACCGACGGGAATACATTAGAAAAACGTATTCAAAGCAGTGTAATTAAAATTAAATATATTTTTCAACAATGATTATTTTACATGAAAACTGCATGCTCGAGCACCTTTTAGCGAATGGAAATCCCAAGTACATTTTCTCAACAAGGAAGATATGAACGTTTGACCTTCAAACGTGGACTCGAAATCATTTGAAAGAACATATTATAGATAGTTATACAATTTTCCAGTTCCGGAGTTAAACATCAATGTGTTCTTTGTTTTCCATATCAAAACAGGTTTACTGCTCTCATATAGATATACTGACGTTATCAGTTATTTTTCTTACCTTATCCGAAGTTAGATGGACTTGTATTACTTGTTTCAACGTGTGCTCTCGGGCTTGCATTAGTTAATTAAGCAAACGCAAGCTTCATCAATATCATGATCAGAACAATTTTATTTTTCCTACCATGCTCGAAAACAATATTCAAATCAATTTTGTTGATTTGTATGACACATGCCTACAGAATGCTGGTGAATATTCTCCGCCTGAAGAATACTAGGCATTTCCTTTCAGCCATCAGATACTTTCCAATACATAGATGTGTACTGGTGGAAGGCTGTGTATCTATTCCGTTTTCTGTTTGAATTATAACTAGCAATTAAAAAATTTCGAAACCCTCTATGAAACTATATGCGGATCAGGATCCTAGTTTACCCGAGAATCTCACGAGAAAGGTCGTTATTTTTTACTATTCTCTCTCTATGGCAACAGTTGTCTTATATTTGATTTTGTTGATTCGATTTCATTTAACCTTCAACTTGGTCATTTCATCAATGCATCTCTCGTTTCATTGTGTTGTGATAGAACACAGCTTAATTTAGATTATAATGCAAATAGAGCGCGAATAAGATGTTTATCAAATCAAACTGTGCTTTTAGTTTAACTGCAGTAAAAACATCAATATTATCTTGAAATGCAAACTCTATTCGTTTCGATCCGATGAACACGGAAACATACATACATACATACATACATACATACATACATACATACATACATACATACATTATTTGATATTTAAATGTCCAAAAGACCGCTCTACCCTATCTAAGACTTTCTCTATCACTGCGTGGGTTGGTAAGGCAGCTGACTACTTGACCAATTTATTCCTGCATCGATGTATTTTTTCGTCTTTATTGGCCTGAAAATTTGGTTACTAAAGATAAATCTCATTAATCACCTTATGACCTCACTGGTATATATATATATATATATATATATATATATATATATATATATATATATATATATATATATATATATATATGTATATATGCTATATATATAGTGTTACGACCATGTAGTTTAATTACTTGTGTGTTAAAATTTGAATTCTTTTTATTTCAGTTTTTGTATCATTTTGTTATGATGATGATTATGTTCGCAGGTTCGGACATTTTGAAAGAAAACGTCGTGTTTCTTTAGAACGTAAATATGACTCTTAGGATTTCGTGAGCATTTCTTTTAGATTGCTGGCTTGATAAACAAGCTAGATAAATGATTGGTTGTGACCAAGGTCATTTCTAATTATACTTGTTGACATTCTATACCACGATGGTGAGATTTTGAAATCACCATTCGTTCTTCGTGCGTGTACATGAAATGACGTTTTAGTTCGCTTTAAATACTCAGGTCCCTGTGAAATAGTCAGTCAGAATCATATTTTAACACCTTGTGGAGTCGTTCATATACCTTGAGAAGAAGGTATTCTTTAAAGGTGCTGGATAGAGTTGTTCATCTGTACGTCTGTAGAACTAGATGTATATTCTTATAGATGATAGCCATACTTCATCTACTTTTTAAACACTAATTATTTTCCCTGGATAACTACACAACCGGTTTTGGACAAAGACATTTAGTGAAACTGAGTCTAAATTGGAACAGAACAATACAAATTGTGACTTAAAGTAAAAATTCTGGGCATTTGTGCAAAACCTTCGTCTGACGTCATCATCCGCCATCTTGGAACGGAATTGAGATTCAGACTACTTCAATTAGAACTGTTTATTGATAGGACGTACATGTTTTCACAATTCTAGGACAAATGTTTGGATTTTCGTAAGTCCTATTTCATATTTTCACCTTTTCACCGTGTTTTCTAGGGAAATAAATTATTTTTGTTAAAACTTACAAAGCTTGTTGTCTTCACTCTTTTCTTTATGTTACTTTAAACGAGCCGATACGTAACAATATATATATATATATATAGTTTCATCTTTAATTTAACTGATAAATCTATATACAATGCTTGCTTTATGATTCAGCGTAGTTTTATGAACAAAATTCCATTTAACTTATGTTTAAGAAAGATTGCAAAAGCCGTTATTACACCAGTAAAATAAAAACAGAGTTGATATCATTCACAAGCAGCACATTGAGTTACACGGGGATTGGCAGATGAAAAAAATTTTTTGTTTGCGTCCTTTGCAAGGTATTGGAGGTTTTCATGGTTAACTAAGCATGACTTCCTAGATGGGAAAACAATTTAAACTGTGTTTAAAGAACCCCTGCTTTTGCAGGCAAAACGAAAATAGAAACCTGTAGATACTTTCAAAATAAATATTAAAAAAAAAAAACAATCCAACCAAAACATACGACCATATAATGTACAATGTTAGAGGTATCGATGTACCCAGTGTCGGATTACCCATTTTCATGTACTTTTGCGTTGTCTAAAACGAATTCAAGAATATATCCGAAAATGTGGTTATTAAGGTCAAATAATCCAAACCGTCTTCAAACTCTGTGCCTTCCTATTTAGCTAAGTTGATACACACAGGCATATATGCATGCATATATACATTAGCGCCTACTTATGTATCTGTGTGTGTGTGTGTGTGTGTGTGTGTGTGTGATATAGAGTCGTCGAGATAATAAGTATTGTTTGCAAGGATTTTCAACGCAATTCCCCATTACCTAATTCTGATTATTTTACCTTGATTTATATTGCCTTGATCCACGTTGCCTTGATTAACGGAATATTTGTATTTGCTGTTATGGTTTTAAACGGCACTTATATCATCGCGTTATGTTTTATAATACCGAGGAAATCACAGCTGAATGCCTTTCACAAGGGCAGACTGAGGCGGCAGACCCTTGATGGCCTTGGCGTGCATCGAACCCATGACCTCTTGATTACGAATCCGACGAACTATCAACTGAACTACCACAGCTTCTCAACGTTGTTTTACTTGAAGAATTTACCGGTACCGGTCATGAAAAAAATAAATAGTATGTACGTATGTATGTTCAACAGAGATTACATCAGATTAATCAATTCAGGATAATACAACATCATAAATAAGAGCTAGTTAGAATTTGGCTTAGCATGGCACTGATCATTGAACATTTGTTTGATGGTGATAGTACTTCAGAAATATTAGTACGTCTATATTGTTATGTGCTTAACATTAATTTTGAAATAGTAAAGTAAAGGATAAAGAAAAATTATACAAGTGTAACAATATATGTATTTTTTCGTACATGACAAATGTATGCATGTGCATGTGTTTGCATGTGTGTGTGCGTGCGTGCGTGCGTCCTAGTATCTATGACTGACTGATCCACTGACTTCATATTCTATCCTGCAAACATGACATCAGGTTCATAAAAATACGGACTATACATATTAGAAGATCATGAGACGCAACGTAGAACCGAAAACGTAACCAAGAGAAATGCATCGTCAACTAACGCATTTAAAAGATGAATAATATTAATTCATACAATCGTATAATAATCTCTAGGAAGTTTTGGGACAAATAAACCTAGACATAATATGGCTACTACCCTTTGTTTTATACATATTTGCCAGGAACTGCTAATGCCTCAGCGAATATGTATATCAATCATATATTGTTACATCATTAACAACTACCTTGGAATCGAACGAAATCGATTTTCATGTGTGTTTTATTATATTTTAGAATTATGCATTAATTAATTCTAAACCTGGTGGCTTATAAGTTAAATAAATTATCCATATAAAAAGAAAGACCCAGAATAGGAAAGTGCATACAAGTGGTAACAACATGTGCTTTTGTTATTACAGGACATATGTATGTATGTTGTTGTTGTTATTATTATTATTATTGTAGGGTTTAACGCCATTTTTCAGCAAAGATAGGATATACATGGCGGGCAGAATAAATGGTGGAGGAAGAACCCGGAAAAACCCCGGGAAAAACCACCGACCCACGAGAAGCTACTGGCAAAGCTTTCTCACGTACCCACATTGGCCGAGCCCGAGACTCGATCCCACGCAGACAGAGGTCAAATGTATGTATGTATGTATGTATGTATGTATGTATGTATGTATGTATGTATGTATGTCTCGATTACATTATGTGAATCAAATTCAGGATGGTGCAAGATCACGAAACACAATAATGGATCAAACTAACAAATACAGGAAAAATAGATTTTGTATATAACATGTGATCCTGAAACACTTCAATAAAAAACATTAGAATCTAGAAAAGGAATGCAGATATTGCGTCAACTATCGCATTTACAAATTCTAGTATCTAATTAGATAAGACCGTAAGAACATATCTTTAGATATAAGTATTGGACCTGCTTTCAATTATAAAGTATAGTTCATATCATTCTGTAAGAATTTAGCTAATGCAAGTAATGGAATATGAAAAAGACATACATCCATACACACATACATACATACATATCCACCTGCCAAACTACCTACCTATGTATGTATGTATGTATGTATGTATGTATGTATGTAGGTATAACACCCTTTTTAGGTAACGACGTATATAAATTGCTATCATAATAATAATAATAGTAAAGGACTGGCAAAGTAATAATAATACTTCAAATTATTTGGACATTATTTACGTGAAAAGCTATTAAAAAAAGCAATACTTTGAACATTTGAACATCCTTGTTTTTTTAACAGTATGCAGAGGCAAGCATTTTGGAACATTATGTAGGAAATGTTTGAATAACTAAATGAATCTTCCAAATTGTCGTGCAGTTATCTCCCACTAGGCCGATAAATCAACCCTTCACCCGTGATGATATTGATTTTGGGATTAGGGGCTGAATTCACCGATTCATTGTAAGCTGCAATTATCCGCAGACACTATTGTCTGCACACATCAGTGTACATTTTACAAACTTACCGGTATTTTTCGCGGCTGTTGAGCTCCCGTCTACTGAAGGGTCCTTTCTGCGATATGTACAGCATATTTCCGAATCAAATCGTATGTTTGACAACTTGTAAATCCAAGTAGAATAACACAACCCTAAATAGCGTTGACATTTCTAAGTTTCGTGGTCACCATACTGCAAATAACAACCAATCCGATGCGACTTCCGCTCGTTCGCTCATTCGAAACTTTCGGTTCCTTTGGTCATGTGACTCGGCTGTTCTGCTGGAAGGCGCCAAAGTACGATGGACGAATTGATTGAAGGTGTTCTCACCGATTTGGGCTATAACGTGAGATTAAAGTTGGAACAACAAGAAGCATTGTTATAATTAGTTGAGGGAAAGCATGTTATTGCCTTTTTACCAACCGGCTTCGGGAAAAGCCTGATATATACTCTTTTCCCTATCATCAAGAGAAAGGTAACATGAATTTAAGAAATGTTGATAAAATTATATTGCTCTTTAGTAATGTTGGAGTTACTTGTATGTGAGAATAGTGATAATAGAAAATATGACAACTGACTGGGCGAGTTGTGTTGGTGATGATAATAATAATAATAATAATAATAATAATAATAATAATAATAATAATTATTATTATTATTATTATTATTATTATTATTATTTGTAATATAGACCACTGGCCCATGGTACATATCCATACATCATGCGGTACAAAAAAAAAATTGTTATAGTGCGTAACAAAAGAACATTCTATTTTTAAGAATTAATACGCATGAAAGTAATAATCATTGCATTTTACGTATATAAGTGAGATACAGTTATATACTGCACAGTATTCAAACAAGGGGATTTAAGGGCAACCCTAAAACTTGTGTGGAGCAAGATTTGTGATATTGATATAAAGCCTTATGTGGCAGGAGTCGTTGATATTATTATTATTATTATTATTATTATTGAAACATTACCATCATGCCCATTATTATTATTATTATTATTATTATTATTATTAGTAGTAGTAGTAGTAGTAGTAGTAGTAGTAGTAGTATTTAAACATTATTTTTAACTATTTCTGTATATTATCATTGTGACGAGGCTATTACCGGTGCTTGGAAGCCAAAAATATTAAATGTGACATTGTATAAAAAATTATAAAGTGCAATTCAGAAAATATATTTTTAAAAAATGCATGAAATAATACAGTTTTTTCTGTTCTTTTGATCTTCAGCTGACTGGTAAGCACCAAACAGTGCTGGTTATATCACCACTGCGGGCCTTGATGTTAGACCAGCAGGCCATAATGAAGACACACAGCATCAAAGCCCAATGCATTATAAAAAACATGCCAAAGGAATCCATTCAAGGTAATTTTCCATTGACAGTTATGCATATATAATACACCATGTGAAAAAGAAAATGGTTTATTAAAATTTACGACAAAAGTTTATGCAAACCAATGAATAACTTCCCACAAAATATCTAATCTACTAAGAGATTTATGGTGATGTTGAATTCTGTTTTTGTCCTTATTACATACCAATCAAGGTATACAAAATTATTGAAGAAAATCAATCAACTGTTATATTTAGCATGGGATATTGTAATCATACACTAATGGTAGATTATCTTTATACAAGAAAGCTTAAGATGTTCTGGTGCAAGAAGTAGTTTCTTTATTCAGATCTTCATTTATCTTAAACATCACTTGCATTAAATTTTGGTTATTCTTTTACGAAGACTAGATGTAGAACAAATCTGTAACACAATAATAAAGTAAAAACTTTGTTAACTTTGTTGGATCGATTTGCACCCAGGTGAACACCACAAAGTGTACACTTATTTTCCGCCATTGTTTAACTTTTTTGCATTCTTTTTTTTTAATCACGCGTTAACGTAAATGAACGAGAATGATACTACAGAAGGTATTTCTTACCTGTCAGGTTCGGAGTCTGCTTGTCTCACGTGATAGTCACATTCATGCAGCTACAGCCGAGTCACATGACCAAATGAACCGAAAGTTTCGAATGAGCGAACGAGCGGAAGTCGCATCGGATTGGTTGTTATTTGCAGTATGGTGACCACAAAACTTAGAAATGTCAACGCTATTTAGGGTTGCGTTATTCTACTTGGATTTACAAGTTGTCAAACATACGATTTGATTCGGAAATATGCTGTACATATCGCAAAAAGAACCCTTCAGTAGACGGGAGCTCAACAGCCGCGAAAAATACCGGTAAGTGTGTAAAACGTACACCAATGTGTGCAGACAAAAGTGTTTGCGGATAACTGCAGCTTATAATGAATCGGTGAAATCAGCCCCTAATCCCAACATCAATATCATCATGGGTGAAGGGATGATTTATCGGCCTAATCTCCCACCACATTGGTAACCTGGGTTAAACGAATACAAAGCAAATCTTCAACTCCCGTCTGTTAGGGTAACTTTATGATTTCCAATCATTATTTCATTTATTTAACATTGAAACAGACTATTATGTGCTGAGACATTTTATTGAAATGATCCAGGAGCAAGACTTCGAAAATTAAAGTCAGTTACAATACAAGAGTGCAAGCAACGAGTGTTTCCTTGCAGGAGTATAATTGTTTTATCCCTATGAATATTTTATACTGGTGACAGCTTTCCAATTTCTTAGCTGTGTTACCCTCATTAAACATTTTTGTTGACTTTACTGTTGAGTGGAACTTCTTCAATGAACCCTCCCTAGCAGACAGGAAGGAGAGGTCGCTTACAAATTGGTGTCAGAAGTGGGATGCTCTATTTTTAGCAGCATCCAGTGATTCGAACCCATCCTAGCTTCGATTTGTGGTGGAACTGTTTTTGTGAATATATTTGGACCAGTTTGTATTGGTTGTGTTGTGGCACTTTGAATTTGTTATATTTGAAATTTTCGAGCAGAGTAGTATTATGATCTGTAGCTGATAAAGGACAATGGCTTCTTCCCCTGACCCTGAAATCAGCTTTAATGGTATACATGAACAAGAGCTGAATGAGTCTGGACAAGGTGATGCTGTCCATGACAGCCAAATAGACGATGAGTTCATTGATGCGGTTGAGAAAGATGAATTGACTCTAGATGATAGAGATGGTTGTCATGACGCTGAAGAATATGATGATATATTGAGAGGGCGCAAAGGACGGGATGGACCACATTCAGAAAGGCCGATGATAATGATTGGCGGATATACTGGTCCAGTGCCGGGACGATTTTACATGAAACCTGATCATTTCAGTGGAGATGAAGATTGGGATGAATATATATCACATTTTGAAAGTTGTGCAAAACTTGGTCGATGGAGTCTTGAAGAAAAAGTCCTTACATTGGCTGCCTGTCTCCGTGGTGTTGCAAGAACATTTTACGTCAGTCTTACCGCAACGGAGAAGTGTTCTTATTCGGTGCTCATAAAGAAGCTTCAGCAACGTTTTGGAAATTCTCAACCTCAGAGTAAATGGTTGGCACTTCTGGAATCAAGAGCACGCAAGAGCGACGAGTCCATTGTAGCACTGGGTGGTGATCTACGAGAATTGGCCCAGAAGGCATATTCAAATTTAGATGCTAAATCTCAAGAAATGCTTGCATTGAATCAGCTTTTCAGAATACTTCCATACGAGATGAAATGCCATTGCATCGACAAGGAGTGCAAGACTGTCGCTGAAGCAGTCGAGGTTGTGCAGAGGCATGAATCTCTGTTAGGTAATGAAGTCACTAAAAAGAAATACAGTGTTCGGTTGACCAATGGGAGTTCTTGTTCTGATTCTAAAAACATAGACAGTATACAGAAAACTCTTCAACAAGTTGTTGAACGTCTTGACCGTCTAGAAAAGAAGGGGCTGAATTCATCTGTCCCTGACAGATCTTCCTCAAACCATTAGCAAGGAAACAAAGCTTGTTTCTTGTGTAAGTCTGCTGACCATTTCTTCCGGAAGTGTCCCCTTTACAACAAAAATAAGGCTGAAAATGGTGGTTATAGGTGTGATCAGAGAAACAGAGATGTAGTACCAAATGATAATAAATTCAACCTACAAATGCAGGGAAACGGTTCCCCGTTAGCTATCTAGGCCAACAGTTGACGGATCGTGATGGACCTAGTCAAAAGAAAGCCAAGGAGTTGAGTTCAGTTGATATCAGAATTGGTTAATTGGGTGATAAATCAAATAAATGGGACAATGGTCTTTATGCAATTGGACATATCTGTGGAATTCAAAGCAGTTTCTGATTGATAGTGGTTCTACATCTACACTGTTCTCATACAGAGTCTTTAAGAAAATAGAAGTAGCTAACAGAACTCAGTTGAAGGAACAAGCAATAACTGTACAAGACATTAATGGCAATCGCTTACGCGTGTATGGTCTAATAGACGTAAACATTAACATGGATGAAAAGACATTCAACCATCAGTTTCTTATCTGCGATATTACTGAAGAAGGTATCATAGACCACGACTTTCTCCTAAAATTTGTTGATAAAATTGACTACAAAGGTCTTAGACTCATAACTGGAAACAGTGAGATAAGTTGTTGGATTGGTGGAGAAGCTGAAATGATAAGTCGAGTTACAGTAAGAAGAACGACACAACTGCAAGCAAACACCGTTACATGGGTTCCGATTCATGTCCTAAAGTCAGAATTCCTAGCTGAAGATGGCATTATAGAAGTGTCACACAGGGTTAGTGAGACACAGAGAGTTTGTCTGTGCTAAGTGGGATAATCAATACAAGAGCTGATGACAAATACATTCAAGTAATTAACTTTGGTGACTCTGAAACAATCTTAAATGTGAACACTGATATAGGCATCTGCGAGTCCTATTATGAACAGAATCAATCTATTCATAGATGTGCCAACGTAACAATTAAACCTGGGACCCCTGCAGTAGATCAGCAGCCAGACCACCTAAAAGATATGTTTGAGAGAGGTTCTACTGAATTTGAACCGGATGAAAAAGAGACCTTTGCAAAACTGCTGCGAAAATATCAAAATATATTTTCGAAGACTCCTGAAGATCTTGGCAAGACAAACAAAATACAGCATCGGATAAATACGGGACAGGCTCTGCCGGTACGACAACCTCCTAGAAGACAACCAATAGGCGAACGTGAAGCAGAAAAATCTGAATTGGAAAAGATGTTGCAGCTAGATATCATTGAACCATCAAACAGTGCTTGGGCCTCGCCCATTGTCCTTGTCACCAAGAAGGATGGAAGTACTAGATTCTGTGTTGACTATAGGAAACTTAATCACTTAACTGTGAAGGACGCCTATCCGCTTCCTAGGGTCGATGACTGTTTAGACTCTTTGTCTGGTTCAAAATGGTTCTGTAGTATGAATTTAATTTCTGGGTATTGGCAAATAGGTATGACTCCCGAGGATAAAGAAAAGACAGCATTTGCTACAAGTTTTGGCCTCTATCAGTTCCTGGTTATGCCCTTCGGATTATCCAATCCGCCATCTACTTTTGAATGTTTGATGGAAAGTGTTTTGAGAGGATTACAGTGGAATGAATGTCTTCTTTACATGGATGATATAATAACCCCTGCATCAACCATCAGACAATGCCTTGAAAGGTTAGAACATGTTTTTCAACGACTGCAAGAAGCAAATCTCAAATTAAAACCTTCCAAATGTGTTTTCTTTAAAAGGAAAGTAAAGTTTCTTGGACAAATCGTGTCTGAGGAAGGAGTCCAAACGGACCCTGACAAAATTGCTGCAGTTTGTAACTGGCACATTCCAAAGAATGTAAAACATGTTCGAAGCTTTTTGGGGCTGTGCTCATACTACAGGCGATTTGTCAAAGACTTTGGAAAAATTGCACGCCCCTTGCACAGGCTGTGTGAGAAACGAGTACCCTTTCTGTGGAAGGAAAAATGCAAAGAAGCCTTTGAGAGGCTGAAGCAGGTTCTGACTACTGCTCCTATCCTAGCATATCCCTGTGCATACAAACGTTTCATTCTGGACCCTGATGCAAGCAACACTACTGTTGGTGCAGTCCTGTCACAGGAGTGTGATCAAACAGAAAGAGTCATAGCTTATATGAGTAAGGCTATGAACGTTCATGAGAGGTCATACTGTGTGACAAGGAAAGAATTACTTGCTGTTATTACGGCTCTAAGAAACTTTCATTCATATTTGTATGGACAAGAAATATTTTTGAGAACAGATAATGCAGCTATTAGCTTGATTAAAAACTTGCGTAACCCTTCTGGACAAGTCGCAAGGTGGCTTCAGGAACTGGGCACATATAATATCACTGTGTCACATGACCCTGGCCATAAATATTCCAACGTTGATGCAATGTCGAGAAATCCATGTGTCACCTGTAGGAGGCAAGAGGAAGTTCAAAGAGACCTGGATTCAGATGAAGACAGTTAACACAAATTGATTGAACTTAAAACCAGTGTCAACACAGTGTGAGAAAGAAACTGATAAGAAATTGGGTTTTCCAGATACAATGGAGAAAATTATATCTAGAGCTATTACAAGAAATCAGACTGCTGATAAAGAGTCTGCTTTCTCCGCAAACCAAGAGCTGCTCTGTGGATGGGAACCATCAGAAATCAGAAATCGTCAGCTCGAGGACCCAAATATTGCACCTATAATGGTAGCCGTGGTTCATCCACTCGTCCGGAATGGCAACGTACATCTGACAATTCTTCCTCACTGAAAACCTTATGGAGACAATGGGATCGGCTTGAGTTGCATGGTAGAATGCTATACAGAAGATGGTTTGATGACACCAACGGTTGTTCCAAGCTTCAGCTGATAGTGCCTGAGGCACTCAAATGTGATGTTCTCAGATACTTTCATGACATTCCAACTGCTGGTCATCTTTGTGCTCAAAAGGTACTGGGAATAATTAAACAGCACTTCTACTGGCCTGCAATGAAAAAGTATGTTGAAGATTACTGTAAGATGTGTGACAAATGTGCCGCACGTAAACCTTCCAATAAGCAGAACCGTGCACCCTTGGGTCAATATTTAGTTGGTGAACCTATGGAAAAGGTTGCTTTTCATATCTTAGGACCACTTCCCTGTACAAAGAATGGTAGCAAGTACATACTCACACTGTGTGACTGTTTCACAAAGTGGACAGAAGCCATACCTCTACCAGATCAAGAAGCACTAACAGTAACCAAAGCCTTTGTCAAAGAATTTGTCTGCAGGTTTGGCACTCCACTTCAGCTCCACTCAGATCAGGGCAGATGCTTTGAATCAAAGATTTTTCACAGCATGTGTGACTTCTTATACATCAATAAAACAAGAACAACACCACTAAGACCTCAAGCAAATGGCCTTGTGGAAAGATTTAATCGAACACTAGCTACCATGCTTACAATGTATTGTGAAAAAGATCAAAATAACTGGGACTGGTATCTGCCCGCAAGTAATGATGGCATACAGAGCATCGACACACTCGAGTACTTGCAAAAGCCCAAATTTGATGATGTTGGGCAGAGAAGTGACACTGCCGATGTAGGCTGTTATTGAGGAACCTGTCCAAGAAAATGTTGTAAAGACAATGCATACCAATGATTACATTGAGGAATTGCAGGAGAAAATGAAACAAGCTCACAAACTTGCACGGAAATACCTAAAACAAAATGCTATTTACCAGAAAAGACATTATGATTTAAAGGCAAAAGAAAGATCATTTAAAGTGGGTCAACCTGTTTGGCTTCATGATCCTGTGCATAAAGTAGGTATATGCCAAAAGATGACATCACCCTGGAAGGGCCCCTACTTATTATGAAGAAAATTGATGACATAACTTATATGGTGAAGAAATTTCAAAAACAACCTGCTAAAGCATACCATATTCATAGACTGATGCTGTATCGAGGACAACACCTACCACGGTGGATTTCCAGTTGGGACAAAAGACTGAAAGAGTTGTAGAAGTTTCTGTTTAGTTATACATACTCTTCTTTCCTTCTTATTTTCTTGATCACCTACCCTGAAGTTGTGTTCAGTTTTGTAGTCTGAGGATGACGTAGTGGATGAAAGAGTTTCATGCCGTGAGAGGAGAGGCAGGCCACACGGGTCAGGCGACGCCGGCACGCCAGTGTCTGTTTTAATAGGTAGTTACCGCGAATCAAATGGGTTGTGTAAAGCTCTGGCCTGATCAACCAGAGTTGAGCTTCCCGGGATTGGGAATAACCAGGTTATTCTCATGATTTGGTGGATTCCTCTAGCGAGCTCTCTACAACATCTAGAATTACTCTATAAGGGGAACACTCTTGCAGTAGGTACTTTACAAATTCATTAAGAATTCATTTCCATTATGGTAGGATACACCTTGTGGTGGGAGATATCACACACCCACACACGCATAACAGGAAGTCAGGGCTGTTTACAATGATTCTTTCTATTGTCCTTCCAGAATGAAGTGTTGGCTATGTACAGCTGAATTTTCCAACATGAGAGATCTTAAGGCCCACTTGGCTGGACCGCCACATGATCGTATGCGTGTCATATGCCCGTGGTGTCATCTGGAGGAGAATTGTTTTTAAAAAAATGTACGATCTGAAAAAGCATGCCGGTAGGCAGCATAGGCTCGACATTAAAGGGCTGCCTGAGGATTATTTTGGTGAACCAAATTGGTTTTATCTATCACTCTATCCAAAGGATTATATGTTGATTGTACGGCCAGCAGAATATCATAATCAGCCTGCTAAAATGGCACGTTGGGCCATTTCAAATTGGTTGAACAGGTGCAGGCGCCCCAGTCATTCAAGGAACGAATGGATTGAGGGATGGGTGTCTTGCACAGTGGATGCGAGTCGGCACGATAACCCTCCAATAAAGCCTAGGCTGGGAGAACCAGAGCCCTATTCACCTACCACACCAGCTGTTGGGGATGAAGACGTTCAGTTTGACTCGGTGCAGCTGGGGAATGGCAATATTAGGGCATATTTCTGTTTTGAAGGCCCGGAATTTTCAACCTGGTACGAAGTTAATCTCTCTGACAACATAGTAAAAGAAAGGCGTTACTTCGAGAGTCTGTCACGGAAAATCATGGTGACATTGGACTCTAATCGCTCCAGGCCCGGCTGTGGATGATTTGAGGTGCAGGACGAGTCCACTAAAGAAAACCTATGCCAGAAATTGGGGGTTCCTTCCAGCTTTGTAACTAGTCTCTATAGGAAGACAATATCTGCGTCAGAGACTGTACCAGATCATCCTTGCCCAGTATCTGCAGTGGACACAGCCATGAACTCTCAACCCGCCATGCCTAAATCAAGCTATTACTTCGTTGAAGATCAACATACCACTTCCCTCACATCAGAGAAGCCAATGCGGGATTTATCGCCAACATCTGAAGCCAGTATATCAAGGTGCACAGACAACCAGAGCCTATCCAGATGTGTAGAGTTGCTTTCACGAGGCCAATCAGACCACAATGTAGAACCAGAAAATATTCCACTGGACATGATGATGGAGTTACCAGAGCCAACCACAGGATCTCCAAGTCTGACCCTCTC
Source organism: Megalonaias nervosa (assembly GCA_016617855.1). Classification (NCBI taxonomy): domain Eukaryota; kingdom Metazoa; phylum Mollusca; class Bivalvia; order Unionida; family Unionidae; genus Megalonaias; species Megalonaias nervosa. Next base: position 34,401 of record JAECUM010026331.1, read on the forward strand.
CAGCCTCAACATCACCAGTCAGCCATTAGTCCCTGAGGTTGTAGCAGCAGAGACTCCACTAGATCTATAAACGTTATCTTCTAAAGTTGTTACATCTCCTCCCAAGAAGTTTCCAGTGTCCAAAAATCAAAATAGGGCGAGGAAATTACTGAAGGCTGGGTTCATGCCTCTGTTTCCGCCAGCAAGGAGAGATTGGGACAAAGAAGAGGTAGTAGAATTACCGCAGGCCCAGTGTCAATCCGCTGGCCACCTAGGTCATGGAAAAAGATGTCTGCCAACAGGATGTTGCTCAGTGTCGAGTATGTTGCCATGACCCTGCAAGCTAGTTTGACTCCAGGCCACATCACTGATATAGACCGGGGGGATCTCATAGACCGCTACAATCCATTGGTGCTTCCGGGGACAAGTTTCGTTCTTACCAGTCACCCACTTCGGAAGTGCCGGTACTATAATTACGAAGTTCTCCGTATCATTGCTGTAGGACAGGACATCCCTGACAGTTCCTGGTTTCTGGATATTCTAAAATAAAGCGTCAAATGCAGAGATCCGAGTTTGGACTCTATCCTATTAATAAAAGAAAAGGCAAATGTAGGGTTACGGGTAGAACCTTGAGAAACTCAATGCACACATTCAGGAGAATTAGAACTTTTAAGATGGGGGTAGTGTCATAGACTCTGGATTAACCAGCTTTGCACCATAATGGGGTTGGGGTGGATATTTAATACTGCATGCGAAATCTCCATTTGTTATCGGAGATGTTTCTTTTAAGATATTATTGTTACATGTTTAGCTCATTGGACCTTGAGCAGCACAAGAGGATGTAATTGTGGCGAATTAGTTGCTCTGTGGTTACATGAATTTTAACTTATAGCTTCTCCCTATTTTCGATAATGCACCACTTCATAGGCATGTTCTTAGACTTCCTGCGGTCCATGGAGTCAACTTATACTGAATTACTAGTTAGCTAATCTCATATTTATTATGTCTGTAGGAAATCTCTGTCAATAAGTTTTAGTTATTACCATGTTGATCATTATATTATACTTGGCTTGTCAAGGCTTGACATTTTACATTCAGCACCGTTTCTTCCACAAATTACATGCCTGTATTACCCCATTTAATACCAAATGTGTTTTCTCCATTATGTGGTTGCTTGATCGGAACGTGTATTAAATATGAAGTTTCAGGTTGTTCGTGTTTCGCGGTAAACAAACTTTTCATCGATCAAGTCAAGTTCTTATGGACGCCATTTTTGTTCGTTTGTGACCCATGACCTCGATGGTTCGATATTATAGGTTTGTGATTCACATACATTTACACTCAGATGAAGTCACAGTGAACTTATTGCCGAAAGTAATACTGACTTTATATAAAAACTGTAAGATTTATTGAGTAATGTAATTTGTTTTGTGCATAGTTGCAACCTCCCTAGCAACCGCAATTCTTTTGGTATCATTATACCCTGTCATTTGTTTGCCACAGTTTATCCATTCGAGAACTGTTGTTCTGCTACTGAAAACTATATAGACAAATTAGGATATAGAGTTTTGTCTCAGAGTTTTGTACAGAGTAAGATATGAGATGTGAGAATGTTTTTATATACTGAAATATATCGAACCTTATTCATATGTGGTTGATGCCGTGAGAATTGCGTTAGACTGAGGTTTGCCAGTTTGCCACATCTGATTCGTTGGCGGATTCGGTCTGCCAATTCTAATTGGTTCAGTACCGTCACGTGGTTAAAAAACCGAAGGTTATATATTGGAGTGGAAGATAGTAGTTGTCAGATAACTGCAGAGCGCGGTCAAATTCAAAACCAAAAGTAACACCTGTGAAGTCTAACACCCTTTTTAGGTAACGACGTATATAAATTGTTACCATAATAATGATAATAGTAAAGGACTGGCAAAGTAATAATAATACTTCAAATTATTTGGACATTATTTACGTGAAAAGCTATTAAAATAAGCAATACTTTGAACATTTGAACATCCGTGTTTTTTAACAGTATGCAGAGGCAAGCATTTAGGAAAATTACGTAGGAAATGTTTGAATAAGTAAATTTATCTTCCAAATTGTCATGCAGTTATTTCCCACCATATTGGTAACCTGATTTAAACGAATACAAAGCAAATCTTCAACTCCCGTCTGTTAGGGTAACTTTATGATTTCCAATCATTATTTCATTTATTTAACATTGAAACAGACTATTATGTGCTGAGACATTTTATTGAAATGATCCAGGAGCAAGACTTCGAAAATTAAAGTCAGTTACAATACAAGAGTGCAAGCAACGAGTGTTTCCTTGCAGGAGTATAATTGTTTTATCCCTATGAATATTTTATACTGGTTACAGCTTTCCAATGTCTTAGTTGTATTACCCTCATTAAACATTTTTGTTGACTTTGCTGTTGAGTGGAACTTCTTCAATGAACCCTCCATAGCAGACAGGAAGTAGAGGTCGCTTACAATATATATATATATATATATATATATATATATATATATACTAATTATATATATATATATATATATATATATATATATATATATATATATATATATATGTGTGTGTGTGTGTGTGTGTGTGTGTGTGTGTGTGTGTGTGTGTGTGTGTGTGTACATGCATACATACATAGTTACATAGGCACGCCTAAATATTTCCATATCGGACTTACACAAGGATTAGATATTTCAAAATCTCTAGTCATCAATTTTGGATACCAGAAAGCTTCAACAAAATGGACAACAATATGTATGATACATAAGTTACAACGTCGTTTTTTACAAAGGATAACACGAGTAAAACCTTTTTCGATGGGTCAATATCAGACTCTGCTATAATTATGCAACTGCCAGCCGTGAAACAGTTTCCGGTCAGATTTGTTTGTTGCTTACGCGCAACCTCAGGTGAAGCACTAGTCTTTCAGACACAGAACCTGGGGGGTTTGGTAACGGTTAGATGTACAAGGTCCATGGGATTTTAATACATTGTTCACAATGCCAATTATACCAAGTTGCAATAGCATGTCAAGAATTGTACGGCACATTTATTTGTAGGAATACACATACTGTAGTCTACTTAATAATTTGTTTTTATTTTAATTTTTATTTTTTTTCTTCCTATTTTATTAAACCTATAAATATTGGTCAAAATTTATATTATTTGATACTAAAATGTCCGAAAGGCCTCTCTACCCTCCCTCAAACTTTCTCTATCACTGCGTGGGTTGGTAAGGCTGCTGACTAATCGATCAATAAAGAAACATGGGGATGGGGAATGAATACACGCCTTTATGGTTAGTCTCCCCAACCCCACCACCGTGGTGCATTTCGCCTGTGTCATGTTACGATGTGTGTGGACCTATGAACGATGGCAAAATGTAGTTACACGAACTACGGAAAGGGGAAAGTTAGAAATGGTGCATAGAAACAATTGTTTTGTGGTAGCAATGTTACTTAAATCATAATAATGACTTAGATGATAGGTACATGCATATAAATGTTCGAATTACCACTTGCTGATGCCCCGTTTCGCTTAGCATATATTTCCATTTCGTTTCAATATTCTGGTCAGCGCATTCGATGTATGTTGGTAATGCACCGCTGTCTTCATTTAAACCTTCTTTCGTGTCTAATTATAAGAGTCTTATATTTATTTATTCGATATGAATGAAAATAGAATTTCAAAAACTAAATGAATCAATTTCGCAAACGTTTAAGAACCACATATTGTAGCAGGCGCACTGGACAGGACTGTTCAGAGTTCATTCATTTCGTCAATATACCATTGGATGTTGTCAGTCTTAACTGCGTTGAAAATGGAAGCATGTGTATTTGTGTATGATATCAATAAAATATATGTATAGTATGTACGCTGTACCTTTGGTGAACCACTCAGTGTCTAACTTTTTTCATTATAAGGAACTCGGTAAACCTCGTCCTTTTAATGAAAAATGTGTACATCTCGTGGTACATCAAAGACAGGGCGTACATACTATACATCTCTCTCTCTCTCTCTCTCTCTCTCTCTCTCTGTCTCTTCTCTCTCTGTCTCTCTCTCTCTCTCTACACACACACACACACACACATGCAATACACAGATATATATATATATATATATATATATATATATATATAGCGAGAGTTATATATATATATATATATATATATATATAGTTATATATATATATATATATATATATATATATATATAATTTCCTGCCTTATACTTACGTATACATAGATACATATATGCAAAGAGACAAGCATAAATACATATTTACTTAACTGTAGCTTAAGTAGAATGCTACATAGCTAGTAAGGTAGCTGGCGAGGTATGTATGTGGCCAGATATATGTATATGAACAAATGTATAAGTATAATGTATTCATTTCTTAGTCTTGGGCTATGTATGATCAGCAATTCATCGGTCAAGGTAACTTGACTTCCAACTGAGATTTTAATATCTACATTATAACTCCTAAACTTATCATCTAGATCCACTGGCCGACCACACTTAAGTAAAGTCACCTTCTGATGATTTGAAGATCTAATGGTCAAAGGTCAAGGTCATAACTTATTTTATTTCGATGCATGCAGATTGAAGATCTTCTGTGAATCATTCGTATAGCATTAATCCCTAAGTTGCATTCTGCCATTCTCATACATATTTTGTTAAGAACAATCTGATGATCTTTGTTGCGCCACAAGTGTCAGATGGAAGGCACATCAAATAGGTTTTATAGCCGGTGTCTTACTTTTGCATTGTGCTCTGAGGCTGTGATTTCATGTTAGAGTCAATTAGTACGAAAAGAAGGAAGCTGCAGAAGTATCAGTTGGAGTTTGTACAAGATGGGTCCTACATTTGTTGACGGCTGATCAGAACAGACTGTGGCTGAAACTGAAAAACAGCTACATCCCACAAATCTAATGAGTAAACAGAGATATTTAAATGAGATTTTCAAATGTAATGAAACATGGACTTATTATTTTTTCTTTAACCCTATTCACGAGAAAATATAGTTTGAACGCTAGAAAACGAACTGAGACCGCAAATCGCTCTGCATAAATGTATTCGACAATGATAAGACTTTCTCCAGTTTTATGATTGGTCAGTTGATTTTTGTGTCAGGTTGGTTGGTTGCTAGCTAGCTTGCTAGCTCAAATGACTTGTTTACTTGAAATAAGTAAATCAATACTATGCAAGGTTATATTGCACATAATAGGAAATAATTCACGTGATTTTTGTAGCTATTCAATTCTTGATAACTGCCTTTGTCCTCGTTTTGGAAAGAAACCGGATGTCAGGACATGTCATAATACAATCAACACTTCGATACTAACAAAGAAATGTTATGTTCACTTTTCAAGGACATTGCTTCTACGCAGCACACAAACTCGATACAGACCTTGTTACACTCGCAAATTATCGCACTGGGCGTAAACAACTAATATAAAACTTACAAGTACCGGATGTAAAAATACAATTTAGTACAATCAAGTGCATTCTTATGCGGTTTTCTTACTATGTTTTAGAGGCTTGAACAAAGGATTAATTGTAAGTGTCAAAGGCTCATAAAAAATGCTGTCATTTAATGAATACGTAACGTTAGTATGACAGATACAACGTCCGATAGGTTTTTGGTCCTTCTTGAAGAAAATTAGTTGCTTTGGGGGTGTGTGTGATTGTTCTTTTTTATTGTTCCAAAACGTATATGCTTCAGGGAATCAAGTTTGGATGTACATAAGAGTAATGTAACAATTTTAAAACGTTTTGGTAACAAAATTAAGCACTGAACATCATACACGCCTAAAAGTGCATTTAAATATAGTACATACTTAATATCAGTCTGGTTCAGATTATAATTACTTTATTTATTCGAAACCATATACCTGGTTAACGGGTACACAATGGGTAGTTGGTCATAGCATTCTACAATTGATGTTAATAAATGAAAACTATATCCGAAACATATAATCTTAAAAAACCACAAATTCCATAAAGGTATAAATAGGCAATGGAAAATGTGTGAGAGAGGATTGACTAATAGGTAGGAACACACAAACACGCACACACACACACACACACACACACACATTGCAGGAAAAAGTGTGACTAGAAGAAAGACAAATTTTCTTGACTCAAAAGATCAAACGATGTACGATGTTTTGTCGTTACATTTGCTTCCTTCATAGAATTAAAAAGTAAAATGATTAAACGATGTACGATGTTTTGTCGTTACATTTGCTTCCTTCATAGAATTAAAAAGTAAAATGATTAATATTATAAGAAAATGATTCACAAGATAGGTCAATATATGGTAGCTGAGGGAACCTTCCTTCTAAATGCAAGAGCCAATGTTCAGTAAGACGTATGGGATTTTACATCACTTGAAGTTATAAACCCCGCCTTTAGTCCAATGCGTTATTTCAGTTATGGAGAATTATCTAATTAGTGTATTATGGATTAACGTCATAACTGAAGAGCCCTTAAAGTCTGAAAAACTATGATGGGCTAAGAAGTAAAATTTAAATACGAAGCCTCTAATCAGAGCAGTTTCAGTCCACAGAATCCTGGAAAGGTTATTGAGAATACAAGACTTATGAAAGAATGTAGAAAGAGAGGAGAACAGCGTTATATGCACTCCATTTAATATGGTGGCAGCGTTAAATGCGCAAGACATGGAAAATAAAAAGTGAGTAATAATAATAATAATAATAATAATAATAATGATAATTCTGCAAAATTCAGCATTTGCCAAATACTTGTGTAAATTACCACCCTCCACTCAAAACTACATATATGTGCAAATTCCCGAACCTCCTGAATCAGTATCACGATATGGATCAAAATACAACAACTGCTGTGAACATTTACATCCACTTCCACGTATGAAATATCTTTTTCAAATAGAGTGGTAGGCTTTGTGCGATATTACTTGTGCGCATGCGCACTTAGCAAGGAAGGAATATCATAACCCTCCCCAGCACCAATTTTACTTTCCTGGAGAAATAATATAAATATTAATATTCATAACAATTCAATTAGAATTTTTCAATAACATTATTATTATTATTATTATTATTATTATTATTATTATTATCTGTCATCTGATCCTTTTCCCCATCACCATCATCATCTTTAAAATTTTACAGTGGATTGTATTCTAAATCACATTGTCTACTGCTTGATGATTACTAAATATTTTAGCCGCAAATAGACTTTGATATATAAAAATATTCATTTTTTATGCCCATCTCAAAGCTCATTTAGACACAGCAGATTTCAAAGTTGATACTTGATATTGCTTTGCGGTAAAAGCCCTAATCATACATATAAGACATGACGCGTACTATATTGAAGCACCATGCAAAAATGAATTTAGCTTTACATACATAGTCATAGCAACGTTCTTGCCGACCAAGTTTAACAGTTGATAGTGTACATCAAAGACCATTTATATCGTTTTCTTTCTCTACCCACCCTCTGCGACTTTGCATCTGAAAGTGAACTTAGATGCATCCTTACAGCTTTTTCGTTTTCTGTAAATTTTTCAGGTCCTTATCTAGCTGTTGAACTGTCAAAGTGCTTAATATCTGATACATTTCTGTTCAGTTCTTTTCACAAAAATGTCAGAAATGCATATAAAAGCATTAGGTCACCAATAAGATGACCCTAAATGTTACGCGACCGTTCCGGTGGCCTAGTGTATAGAGCGTCCGCCTGGGATGCGGGAGGTCGCTGGTTCGAACCACGGCCGAGTCATACCAAAGACGTATACAAATGGCACTAGCAGCTGCCTCGCTAGGCATTAAGAGGTGAGTGTTAGGACTGATCGACCTGGTATCAGGATAATGTGACTGGATGGAACATGATGATATACGTGTCTGTGGCATGATGCCCTAGTGCTAGACATCACAAATAAACTGCCACATTGCAGACATCATAGCGATATGACTAAAAAATTGTTAAAGCTACGTTAAAAACTTAAACCACACACAGATTACATACATGTGACGCTATGCTTTTCTGCACGTGTTGTAATTAAATCCTGACTTTTGATCCGATCCATTTCGGTTGCATGTTTGATAGAATTGTAGTTCTAATCAAATTCAATACTCCTTGATTTTACCTTCCATATTACAAAGCTATAATCATCAACGTACCTTATTAGTTTTTTGTTCTGTCTTTTAGACAGTGGTTCAAATGGTTTTTGGAACATTCTTGTTACCCATGATATGTGTTATGTTCCCAAACTTAGCCGAGGCAGGGAACTTAATCACTGACAGAGGCTGTATTGTGTCATTTACAGAAACCATCAAGAATTTTACATACGTACATCTGAAGAACAATATTAGGTCAATAGCTGTCTATATGTTCCTGCTGAAACAGTTTTTTTTTTTTTTAAGTTTGATATGAAAAAGAATCTTTCAAACTCCGATTTGGGAACGTTTTAGTCAGTCAAAGAACGGCCATGCCTTATGACGTAAAAAACCAAAGCAATCCAAACCATATCTGTATAAATCTGCACACGTGAATATGCAAACTATTTCCAAGTTTGTCACGTGAATATGGCACCCGGTGCAGTAGACATCTCTAACGAGGGTGATATCTGGAAAATAAAAGCAGAATTTACAATTGACCCACAATTAATTTGACCTCCAGCTAAGTGTGTATCGTGAACCAATAGTTGACTAGTCACGTTTCCACAATGAATAGGGCAAACAGAAATCACTTCTCTAAGACAAATTTCAACTATGAGTAATAGTAGTGGTAGTAATGGTAGCAGTAGTAGTGGCAGATAAACAGCACAGATTGATATTCCTATCGGTTATATACTTAGTCACTTACTTATTAACTTTCATTGTCAATAGATATGTCAAAATTATATCATTCAAGTTATTTGATGTAAATTATTTATTTAATCATTAACGATGAAGTTGATATCTTTCATTATACATTGTGTATGATTGAAAACTTCATGAAAGTCATGTCTTGCTTATCCTAGAGAGATTTTGTTTACGTGTTTTATTGAATTTGGACATAAAACAGAATGCACACATTGACCTATTTTCAATACATCATGTAAAGTTACGGGTTTTGTGTGAATTACACGCTTTCAACGCGCACAGTAGCAATTTCTGTTGCTTTTATGATGTGAAACATTTGACAACTATGTGTCTCGACTGATGCCGAATATATAGGCTGATGTGTGGTTATTCTCGGGTGTGCTTTTGGAAGAGAATAAGCAAACCATCAGTATCAGTGTAGTAGTGTGTGTAGATTCCAGGTCGTAGTTGGGAAACGATTAGCAAAAGTACCACGTGTATTAGCGTATTTGTGCATAGTATCAGAGGAGCAGTCGGCCGTTTGTTCATCCAGTTCAATCGATTCAAACTGAGCATACTGAACCAGGTGCTCTCATCGACACTTTCTTAAAGAGATGACACTCAACTTCTAGACATGGGCGCCCGCAGGATTTTTGGCAGGGGGGTGTCAGGACTTTGTGCAGGGGGGTCAGGATTTTCGGGGGAGGTGGGGAAGGCAGTCAGTCACGGCCGGGAGAGTTAGTATAAGAAGCAGTCTGAAACTAAAGCTAATATTTACTAAGCGTTTTGGACAGAATCTTGTGACATATTTTCAGCTTCATTTGCATGATTAAACTTATCAAAGAATATATATATATATATATATATATATATATATATATATATATATATATATATATATATATATATATATTTCCGAGGGGTGTCACGTGCCCCCCTTGACCCAATCTGCGGGCGCCCATGCTTCTAAACATTTGTTCCATCAGTATTTGAACCATATTCCTCCACACAAAAGGATAGAAAGTATGTTCCTGTTTAGAATTTCAGGAAATTAAAAAAAGGAATGGGCAGAGAATTTATAATGACGACGGAATTGTCATTAATGGTTAAGTCATAGGTCCAGATAGAAGCTTCCATAAATTACCTATTCATTGGTGCTCATCGGTGTATGAAGAAAATCATATCGATAAATGATATAAACTTTGTAAGGGTATAACAAGTGAGAAAGACAATTTAATTTCCTTATTTCACCAAAAAACCCCAAACAAACAGTTATTAATAATATTAAATTTGCTACAATTTATTTGGAAATCATTGACTGATTTGTGCGGGACAGAAAGTATCTATCCAGTTTTTTATGCTCATAGTTAGCTCATCATCGTGTGACAACAAAATATGCACATTCATCCATATAGCAAATATTTGCATCTTTAAAGGTTGACTATCAGGTAAAATATTTAATCCTTCATACTGTTAATATATATTAAAACTTGCGCGAAACAAGAAAACAGAGTTTGTCATGGTTCATTTAAAAATTGTTTCCAATATATAAGCTTTCAATGAATACCTTGACCTTCACAAATAATAATAATATTGTTTTTGGAACTCTGAGTAGGCCTGATTTTATTCAGGTATGTGTTTCTCTTTGCGTGTGAAAAATATCAACACTTACCCGAGTGCTCTTCAGACAGACTCAATAACCTTATTAATAACAATATCGTTATACAAGGCATTGAATTACCCTTTTCAGCTTATTTTATCAAGGCAACAGTTGTTTCATTGGTAATTTGAATACGCACACCTGAGCTCGGTACAAGTGCAAAATGAAAAGTACTGGAGCACAGAATCGAGACTGCATAAAGCGGTTTGTTGGTTCATATGCTCCCTGTTTAGAATATATGTTATATAAAGCTACGCTGATCTGTAAAGTATCATTTTATATGCTAAGTTAACAAATTTTACATGTTTACTGCCTGGATTCGATTAAATATAATCTCCATATCTTCTCGCTCTGTCTGTCTGTCTGTCCGTCTCAAAGAAATATGAGAATTCGGTAAATTGGTTATGATCCAGTTTGCAAGGAAGGTTTTTGCTGAATATATCTGACAATTAAGTTAAATAGATTCAGGATCCCAGCAGTATAGATTCGTACAACTAGCTCTAAGTCAATGATGAAGATATTAATCACGAAAAACTGCTCGGACGTATGATTAGCTCCAATGTCTGAATAACATGGAATATCTAACGAGACTGGAGGATAATGTTTGGTCAAAAGGCAATTAAGTTTCACCGACATATATTTATTAGGATTTTGCAAAAGAATAAAACTGTGGAATTAATTCAGGGCAATAAGACTATATATTTTATTAGAAAAAGGTATTCTTTTTTCTAATATCTAGATACATAGAATAAAAAAACACCAACAAATTCACACTCAAGCAGAAATAAGATGATTTAAGTTTATTCTTGGCAGGGCTCGGAGAACACGGTTGCAACCTGTTAACATTAAATCCTTTTTGAGCAATTTTAACCTGACGGCTCAAACATCTCACATGAATGCTGGTATTGCATTAAATGTTATGTGTCCATCTGTAACATATTAGATTTATACAAAAGTTTACTTTCAGTGAGATACATTGCCATTATAACAAGTCATGTATTAGGTTTGTGTGATCCGTATAAACAATGACATGGGTATCAAGTGTTTTAATTCATCAGTAAATCTTGTATTATAGCGTTTCGCGATAGCGAATTTCGTTCTACCAACTGCAATTTAATTTTATTATGTGGTATATCACCTATGATAGTCGCTGCATTAAAGCGCAGTTCTCGTCAATGGCAAAATAGGAGATTGGTTCAGAAACATAGTCGGCGTCAGACAGGTGTGACTTCTCTCACCCCATTCCTCTTCAACATCTACCTGGAAAGGATCATATCCGATGCTTTGGAAGACCATGAGTGCAGTGTCAATGTTAGATGCAGTACAATCAACAACTTGCGCTTGGCTGATGATATCGATGGCTTAGCAGGAGGTGAACAAGATCCGGAAACCTTAGTGAACCGTCTCAAACAAGCATCAGTAAGGTAAGAGATGGAGATTAGCTCTGAGAAGACCAAACTAATAACAAACAACCCGAGTGACATCCAAAAGGAAATAAAAAAGAATAGACAGAAGCTGGACACCGTGACAAGCTTCAAGTATCTATGTGAAGCAAACTCTGGTGAACGTTTAAAACCTGAAGTACTTTCCATGATTTCGTAACTGCACTGGCAGGGGTGTAAAGCCTATTTGGAAGGAGAGCAACAATGCGCTTGGGTCAAATATCAAGCCTATACTCTCCCTCGTCATTTTCATATTCCTGGATGCATGTGATAAATGGACCATGACAGCAGAACTAGAGAGAATAATCCATGCCTTAGAGCTCAGATGTTATCGAAGGATCCTGAAAATCTCATGCTTAGATCATGTCCTTAATGAGGAGGTGCGCATTAGAACCTAAGGTGCAATTGGATCAAATGAAGATCTGCTCACGACCATATCGTGATGCAAACTAAGATGGTATTATCATGTCTAAAGTTCATCTGGCCCATCAAAGACAATACAACAGGGCACAGTGAGAGGAAAGAGAAAAAGGAAGTTTTGGGACTAAATATTCCTAGATATAATATGGCTCCAACCCTTTGTTTTATACATATTTGCCTGGAACTGCTAATGCCTCAGCAAATATGTATAGCAATCATATATTATGACATCATTAACAACTACCTTGGAATCGAACGAAATCGATTTTCATGTGTGTTTTATTATATTTTAGAATTATGCATTAATTAATTCTAAACCTGGTGGCTTATAAGTTAAATAAATTATCCGTATCTAGTCTGACAAAATAAAAAGAAAGACCCAGAATCGGAAAGTGCATGCAAGTGGTAACAACATGTGTTTTTCTTATTACAGGACATATGTATGTATGTTGTTGTTATTATTATTATTGTAGGGTTTAACGCCATTTTTCAGCAAAGATAGGATATACATGGCGGGCAGAATAAATGGTGGAGGAAGAACCCGGAAAAACCCCGGGAAAAACCACCGACCCACGAGAAGCTACTGGCAAAGCTTTCTCACGTACCCACATTGGCCGAGCCCGAGACTCGATCCCACGCAGACAGAAGTCAAATGTATGTATGTATGTATGTATGTATGTATGTATGTATGTATGTATGTATGTATGTCTCGATTACATTATGTGAATCAAATTCAGGATGGTGCAAGATCACGAAACACAATAATGGATCAAAATAACAAATACAGGAAAAATAGATTTTGTATATAATATGTGATTCTGAAACACTTCAATGAAAAACATTAGAATCTAGAAAAGGAATGCAGATATTGCGTCAACTATCGCATTTACAAATTCTAGTATCCAATTAGTTAAGACCGTAAGAACATATCTTTAGATGTAAGTATTGGACCTGCTTTCAATTATAAAGTATAGTACATATCATTCTGTAAGAATTTAGCTAATACAAGTAATGGAATCTAAAAAAGACATACATCCATACATACATACATACATCCATCCATACATATCCACCTGCCAAACAACCTGCCTATGTATGTATGTATGTATGTATGTATGTATATATATATATA